>PVJC01002299.1:0-80961 GCA_004026665.1 Murina feae | reverse complement strand
GTCGTATGGGTGCCCCCTTGTAGGTAACTAACTGCTTTTCTCTTGCAGCTTTTAGGATTCTCTCCTTGTCTTTTGCTCTTGGCATTTTGATTATGATGTGTCTTGGTGTGGTCCTTCTTAGGTTCCTTTTGATTGGGGTTCTCTGCGCCTCCTGGACTTGGAAGTCTATTTCTTTCACCAGGTGGGGGAAGTTTTCTGTAATTATTTCTTCAAATAGGTTTTCAATATCTTGCTCTTTATCTTCTTCTGGTACCCCTATAATTCTGATGTTGGTGCGCTTGAAGTTGTCCCAGAGACTCCTTACACTATCTTCATACTTCTGGATTTTTTTCTTTTCTTTTCTTTTCTTTTCTTTTTTGGCTTTTCCAGCTGGGTGAGTTTTGCTTCTTTATATTTCATATCTTTGACTTGATTCTTGCGATCCTCTCGTCTGCTGTTGGATCTCTGTATATTATTCTTTATTTCAGTCAGTGTATGCTTAATTTCTAGCTGGTTCTCTTTCATATTCTCGAGAGTCTCACTAAATTTATCGGCAGTCTCTAGAATATTCTTGAAAAGTCTTATAACCATGGTTTTGAACTCTATATCCAGTCGTTTGCGTTCCTCCATTTCTGTCTTTTGTGATTTGTTTCTTGGTCTCCGCATTTTGGCTTTCTGTGTTAGGTGTTCTATAGGGCCTAGTGATTCACTCTTGTTGTATGCCTTTGAAGGTTGGGTGCACAGTCTTGTAGTTATCACTGGGAGGTATCACTGGGAGAAAATGATCTGCGGGCTTTTCTCCTTGTTGTTTGGGGTTTGGATCTTTTGGAGTTCTGCCCCAGCTGCAGGCTGGCAGGCACACAGCTTGGGCGGGGTTGTAGTTGGGGTGGGGCGGGGTCTCAGAGTCACAGGGCAGAGCAACCCACAATGGCTGCTTTTTGGTGGCTGAGTCTGCACGCCTCTCAGTCCCCAAATCTCCGCGCCAGTGACTCCTGCGAACAGCACTGGCAGAAAATCGCTAGTCTTCAGCCCCGCTGGCCTGCAGCCCACGCCGCACTCTTTGCAACCCCGGGAGTCCACAATCTCCTCTCTAGCCACAAACCCGACCGAGCGCAGCCGCCGTTCCCCTTCACCCGCACCGCCGCGCCTCTGCAACGCCGCCTCCGTTCCGCGCGGCCCTCGGTACCTTTCAGTTTTGGCGCAGGGAGCTACCACTCAGTCTCAAAGCACTCCTTCTCTTGCCTTCTGGTTGCAAAGCCTCCCCTCCCTTGGTTCGGGAGGATGGCCGTTTATCTGTATAGTTGTATTTAAAAATATAGTTGTGGAGGCTGCCCATTTAGGTATAAAGCTCATGCCGCCATCTTGGTTCCTCCATACCAGTACTATCATTTCTATCTTAGATTCCAAGGAGTGGAAATCTGACGCAAAAGGGTATATGTACTTCAAATTTTAATAGGTGTTTTAATAGATCACTTTTTCTAAAGATTGCAGCACATAGGTTTCTACCAGTACTGATTGAGAATACCCATTCCCCCCATGTTCCCATTAGCAGTGAGTACTAAAGTTAGGATTTTAAAAGAAAGTTGCTATAATAGGAGCATTTAGGTTTTATTAGATTTTTTCCTCCATGTAACTGAGCAAATTGTTCATAAGACAGTATTTTTAGAAAGTACCAATTTAGAATTTTGGATTTCCAAGTCAAATGATAGAAATAACACACACACACACATACACACACAAAATAATAAGAATAAGGATGTGTCAACTATAACAGAAAATTACTCTCTTCTCCAACATTTCCTGTGTTAACAAAAAGAAATGGGTACCCAAAACAGTGATCATCTGACTAGCTGGTATGGTATATTTCCTTGTTCACACTTACTGGCAACGTTTTGAGATAAATATTTGTCAGGAAAGGTAAAACAGAGTAAAGGTTTACATAAAGCTTGTTCAAGCTCAAAACTAATCAGGGATTTGGAAATGTTTTAAAAAAATAACAAAAATAACATAGTTTGCTCATAAAATTGACAAGTTTTTAAAATGTTAACAATATTCAATGTTGGTAAAAGTGTGAAAACCAGACAAGCTTATAAATTGTTAATGGGAGTAGGAATTGATAATATCCTTTTAAGGGATGATTTGACAATATATAGAAGACATTTCAATGCACATACCTTATGACTCAACAAGATATGAATCTGTCTTACAGAAATAGTCACACATGGGGAAAAGAAATATTAAAAGATGCCCATTGAAAATCTTGAGACCATTTAAATATCCGTCAATTGGGACATGAATTAATATATTTTGTGTATTGATAATATCTATATCTTATATGGATTGTTTTACAAGGCAAAAAAATCTAGTCTCAAAAATAATATATTTTTTACAATTCAAAACAATATAGTTTGTTCAACCCACTTTGGAAGAGAAAGAGAGAGAGAGAGAGAGAGAGAGAGAGAGAGAGAGAGAGAGAGAGAGAGGAGAGAGATGAGAGAGACAGGAGAATTAGTGACCAGATGATATTGAAGCAGATATATATATATATATGATTTCCTAAGTGATGACAATTGAAATTATTAACATTTATGGAATACTTACTATATACCTGGGACTATGCTAAAAGCTTTACATGAATAATCTTACTTAATTCTGACAACCACCTTATTGAGTTATTATTGTTAATATTTTAATTTTGCCAATAAATTAACTGAGTCACAAATAGGTGGGGTAATTTGCTGGTGGTGATGCAGCTAGGAAGTTGTTATGCTGTAATCTGAACCAAAGTAGTCTGACTCTACAGACCATGCTCAGAACCTCAACTCTATCTAGCTACCCATCTATTCACCCAATTCATCTATCCATTACTCACCTACTCTATCATATCTATCTATCTATCTATCTATCTATCTATCTATCTATCTATCTATCTCCTACCAATCTAGCTATCTAAAACCTATCTCTTCTATCTCTTCTGTGACATTAAGATTCTCAGTTCATCATGAAGAAAATTAAACTCAGTTTTCCATTTATATCTTTGACATATAATTTCTGAAAATACACCATGTTTTTCAGAGAGTAGCATGATTGACAGGTGATGTAATTGGTTCTGATTATTTTCCAGTGCAAGGGGGTTTGCCTCATTCCAGGACATTTGTGTCATAGCCTGAGTGTAGATCTCTAATTCTGCCCTGATTATGTCAGTGGCAAAATTGCTACTGAAATCAGATTTTCTGACTTTTGGTTCAGTGTCTATTCCACTGTATTAAGATTTGGGATTGTGTCAATTATAACACATGGTTGCTTCCTATAGGATGCAACCAGACAGATAGATACAAGGTGCTAACCCAGGCCTGTATATGGAGCTCCCCAAATTTGTATGTCTTTATCTAAAAGGAAAGAGAGGACTGAGCAACCAGTGTTGAACAACCAGATGTTTCAGTCACCAGCCTTAACAATTTGGCCACTGTACTATCCTTAAAAATTATAGAGATCAAACTAATTTCCTTGGGGTTACGTTCAACTATGTCAGTTAGTTAGTTGGTTTTGGTTTTTGTTTTTTTAATCCTCACCCGAGGATATTTTCCCATTGATTTTTAGAGAGACTGGAAGAGAGAGGGAAAGACAGAGAGAAATATCCGTGTGAGAGAAACACATGGATTGGCTGTCTCCTGCACATGCCCCAACCAAGGTCCGTCTGGGCCGGGCCAGGGAATAGCCTGCAATTGAGGTACGAACCCTTGACCATTATCCAACCCAGGACCAGGCCCACAAGCCAATGCTCTATTCACCAAGCAACACAGGCTAGAGCAGGTAGTGGTTTTTATAAAGACTCACTACAACTCTCCATTTTATAAGTTTCCATTTCCCTCTAACAAGAAAACCAGCTTGCCAGTACAGTTAAGCAATAGTGTGGTCAGATAATGGTGGACATGAAACGAATCATCTGAAGAAGAAGACCTGGGCAGAATGATGATGCACAATGATGGGTCCAGGACATAGAGATGGGCAGGAAGTCATTGTCAGCTAAGCTCATGGGCAGGTGACAGAAAAAAAGATCAAGGGTCAGGAAACATGTGGACCTGAGGAGAGAAGAGAAAGTACTGAGTCTAACCCACTTTTCCTGATTTCATTCAAGCCAAGCGGAAGGCAAAGGGCTGCGTCAACTAACTTTCCCTGAACCGTTGCATCAGCAGAACGCGCGGAGCCTCTCCTACTTATCTTCAGGTCCCAAACACAGAGTTCATGGCCATCTGGCTATTCTGCTTTGGGCTCCAGCAGGCAAAGGGGAAGAAAGACCACGTGGACATCTAGAACTCTTCAGTCTTGCTCAAGGATGGCAGCTGTCACAGAATGTCATCAGCCAACAGAGCATCATATCAACATGTTCTTCACTTCATAAACTTTTTAGCCTATCACAATTTATGATCATTTCCATGAGCTTTGTGTTGTATCAGCTTTAAAATTCAAACTTCTGAGTCTTTGGACTACTTATTAGCACGAAAAAGTCAAAATATTCATCTATCTTTTGCTCAAGGAAAGTATTGTTTTCTGGGAGGCAATGCCCAGTCCTCTTAAATTAAAAAATCTGCATGTAATGACTATTCTTCATGCCTAATGTTTGATTTTTATGGCTTTTTTAAATTAATATTCTTCCTCACGTTGAGTGGATGTCTCTAGGTCATTTTTTTTTTTGTAAAACAGAGTATCTAAATATGTACATGTTACACAAACACATATATTAATGAAATTAACTTTTAAAATTATAAATGTAATATATTTTTTACATCTCCACCAGCACAGAAAGGAATAAGATAAAAATAAAAGTCAGTTGCCAATCTCACAGACATTAACATTCTTGCACTTTCTAACATTGCCTCTTGGCATTGGTTTGTGCATAAGGTGTATTTATTGGGTACAGATGCCTTTTTTTTTTTTTTTTAACTAAATGGGATCACACGAGAGATACCTCCTTGGCAGTTTGCCCCTTTCCATTAGCAATAAATTTAACTTTTCTCTATTAGTAGATATTAAGGTTGTTTCCATTTTAAAAACCTTTTAAATCATACACAGATCATTTCCATACACAGTTTCCTTTCACAGATCAGGTGGCCTAATAATATTGCAATGAATATCATTGTTATAGGCACCTTTGTAGACTTGTGCATGTATATCTTCAAATCGCTATATTTTGGTGTTTGTTACAACTCTAGTGAAAGTTTTGAAAACTGAAAACAGAGTCTGAAGGCAAAAATAAAGGGTATGACATTTCCCTATATTTATCCTCTTTGGTCTCCATCCTCAGCTGCTACAGATAATTGAAAGCTGACTATAGGAAAAGAAGAGAAGCAGGAAAGAAATATCTTTAGGAAATATGGACAAGAATTTTCTTAAATGTTGTAAAGTTCAGCTCCTATGAGAGATGTGATTTGGTAATTTTCATCCTGGTATACTGTTTAAAAGAGAGTGATTTCATTTGCCACAGATTAAGTTACTTTTTCCTTCTTTAAGTCTCACCGCCAGTGAGGTTTTTCTGTCAGCTCAGCCCTTGGTTTTTGCTCTTTCTAAAGAATGTCTACAATATGTACTGCCTGTCCAGTAGATTTGACATGCTATGTATTTAACCTTACATATTTATTTTCTAATGTACATATTCTGAGCTGTGAATTCCACGCACCTGTTCATGGCAAGCTTCAGACCTCTTTATGTCTCTTGTAGCTCCTCTGCAGCAATATGCAATGCTTCAGAAATGGTAATGAATACTTAGCTACTTCATGAGTTGATTTCTCTAGATTTTAGAGTTCTACCTTATCTTCTACTCAACAGCAACAGAGGAATAAGGGAAATATTTTTTCCATTGCCCCTTCCTAAGGTAGACCAACACTTGGCATCCAATTTGAGTTTCTCAATCTGTGTTTCCAGGGTCTGAGTGGACCAAAACAAGACATTTTGGTAGACAATGACCATGAACCTTTGTTTTGTTTCCTTTCACAGATCAGGTGGCCTTAGCTGGCATATAAGTAGAAACAGATGTCAAGAATGGAAAGGAGGTGCATGGGGCCAATGTCTGAGTTCTGGGAAAAGGAAACACTTCACTGAGAATAGGTGCCACCTGTAGGGGTTGCAGTCTGCCAAGCGAAACCAGTTTGGCTTAAAGATAGTGAAAAATAATTCCCAAGGGTATAGGTAATGTTTGTTTATACATGAAATTGAATGAGGGTGTGTATGTGTGTACGTGTCTGTGTGTGCGTGTGTGTGTACTGGTGCATGCTCCACTCTAAAGAAGCCTGTTGACCTCTTTATGAATCCAAATTGCTGAAAGAATACATTTTACTTAATACTTGACCAGTTCAGAAGAACAGCTATTAAATTTATTTTAACAGACATAGAAGAAAGAATTTTTAATTTCCTCCTGTTTTTAACCATCTTACTGAGATTTGTTAAGCTCCTCAAAAAATATTTGGGGCTTTGAAGAACTATGTAACTCTACACAAAAATTTAATATTATTTACATCTTTTTCCTAGAAGAATTTGGTTACATTTGTGTATTAATTTTACCCAAGGAGGCCATTAGATGGGATTTAGTGCAAAAGCTGTGTCTTTTCAGGGAAATTAGTAAATTTCTTTGTTCCTCAATTTCCTTATTTGTAAAATGAGTATAATAATTGTATGCTTCTCATAGGGTTATTGAGAAGAGTTAATGTTCTAGGAAAGTCACAGTATGTAGCACATAAGTTATACATCACTACTACCGTCTTACTACTATTACTAATATCTTTAATATAGTTACCAAAGTTTCCACTTGTCTATTACTGTACTTTCCTTTCAAACAAATATGGAAGTCTGGGAAAAGGAAAATGCCATTAGGGCACTCCATTTGAAACTAAATACCACAGATTTTATTCCATAGAAATCTAATTTAAAAAACAGTATATGTGATAGTACCTATCCATGTAAGCTCATGTAAATTCCCTATATATTTGGAAGGATTTTTTCCCCTTTTAAATAATGGGAATAAGTATTAAAGATCTTATTATGAAGAAAGGTCCTATGCTGAAGAATTGAACAGGCATCAATAAAAAAACACAATCAATCAAAGTAAAAAATATATATGGACCATACCCTGTATATCAAAACATCTTCACATCAAATTTTAGTAAGCCATTAAAATATGTATGTGTAGGAGAAATTATATAAAGAAGAGAATAGTGATGAAAGTTGAATATGGTTGTAAAGGAGAATATTGGACACTGGAGGCAGAAAGTTTAGCAGAGAGATCTAAGATGTTGTCTCAGAGCTTATTTAGTCAAACAATTTGGCTCCTAAGCAACTTCAAGGCTATTATTTTCCATTAGTCTCAGCAAAAGCCCAAGGTAGAAAAACTCTTATCTCAAAGAGATTTGTGCATGTGGATTTTGACTAATAGAGTGAATATCAAGAAGAGTTGTAGGGGAACTACAAAGTTTTTAAGAGAATTATGTCAGCCCTGGCTGAGTAGCTCAGTTGGTTGGAATGTTGCCCCAATATACCAAGGTTGTAGGTTCGCTTTCTGGTCAGGGCACTTACAAGAAGCAACCAATGAACGCGGAGAGAAGTGGAACAACAAATTTATGTTTTTTCTTTCCCTCTCTCTCCCTTTCTCTCTTGCTCCCTAAGATCAATAAATAAAAAATTAAATTAAAAAATAATTTTGTCAGCATAAATATTACCATCTTAGACTGGTATTCAGCTAATGTTCAATATTCCTGATTGCTTCAAATATTAATTTCTTTCCATTTAAGGACTGATTTGTGAAGCAAGAAAATTTAGATTTTATCATGGCTCCTCCATTTCTTAGTGGTGTGGGCTGTCAAAGATGCTTAAATCTTATGAGCCTCATAGTATTATTTTGAAGAGAAAAGGAGATGATATATAAGGAAAAATTTTGTACAGCAGGAGCTTAGTACGCTTTAGCTTTTAAAATGAATTATTATGGAAAACTATGACTTCTCTGAGGTTAAGATCCTGTTTTGGCACTACCATGAAACACATGAGGAAGCAGGGAGAATTACAAGAGAACTACTCCAAGCTCAAACACTGCTGTTCACCTTCTTTTACCCAACTGGGCAAATGAGGCATTGAGTATGACCTTTAAAAGCTTTCTAAAAATAAAAAATTTATTATCACATGTTTATTAATATTTAAAATAAAAATACTCAAAAACATGCGTATAGAGTAATAAACAAAATTCTAGCCTCCCATCCTAATCCTGATCCTCAGGGATAATTATTTTTTAAGTTTCATGTGTGTCCTTCAAGAATTTTCTTCTCTGCATATATGTATAAAAAGTATTATTTGACTTTTGCAGAAAATTTAAGTCAGCCATATTTTTCTCACTAGAATAAACACTGTTAAATTCTGATGTGTATGTTTTTAGTCTATTTTCTGTACACAAGCACACTCCTCCAGATACTTTTAAACTTTTAGAAACACAGGCTCATAGATAATTTTAAGAATGGTTGTAGTTCTGGGGTCCTCATTTTAGACCGTGAATAATTCTTGTAACTGGATATAAGAGTCAGCTCTACATGCTACTCCAATTAATTGGAATTTGGCTTTTGACTTTGGGAGCTAGGAAGGGAGAAAGACAACATCATAAACTGCATTGATTTCAGCAGTGTTTCAAGATGAGAGAAACTGATTTAAAAGCTTCATCTTTCTTGAAACTCAACTTTGGTGTCTTCCTCCCTCTCAACCTCCCCTAAGCAGTTTTTTTCATTCAGAATTGCATTTAACAAAAAGCGTAACTAAAAAAAAAGGGGGGGAGGTGGAGTTGCTTTAATAAACATAAAAGCTATCTTCTGTTTGAGGCTAAGACCTAGGAAGCTGTAAATCTTTTTATCAAAATGAATTGTTACCAAACTGTGGACTTCAGATTCTTTTATTTCCATGACTTTTCTTCAGCAGTAGATAGGAACATTTCATATTATAAATATTGAAATGTAATTTGAAATAGTCAAGGATGCTATAAGACCTTTTTATTTTATTTATTTTTTGAAATTTTATTGAATTTATCAGGGTGACATCTTAACTAATAAAAGCGTAATATTGAAATTAACCACTTCCCTGGGACGGGGTAAGCCATGCCCACCAGCCAATCAGAGCGACTGTATGCAAATTAGCCCAGCCAACATGGCGCCACCACTCACGGACCTGAGTAAACAGCAGCTTCCATTGCAGCAAGAGTGAAAGTGAAACTGCGGCCCGCTCCGCTTATCCTTGCTCAAGCAAAACACATGTTTGCAACAAAATAACAATCATAGAATCCTCGGGAGCTGAAGGAAACAGCAGGCCTGGCCTAACCACTAAGAGTAACATTGTCTCATTATAGACGCCGTGAGGTGAAGCAAAGAAGAGGCTTCGTTAGTAAGAGGCCTCGGCTTAAAGGAACAGTGCATCAATTATAAAAGATAAATAAACCCCAAAAAACCTGCGTCCAGCCAGCCTTGCTGGGACATTGGGTCAATGGGAGCTGTGGGCAGCCTTAAAGCCTGAAAGCGCCAATCAGCCCATCACCCACGCTGGCCACAACCCAATGGGGTGAGGGACATTCCTGGGGGCTTGGCCAGCCTGGAGACAGCCATCAGCCCATAACCCAAGCTGGTCAGGCATGCCAGCAGGTGTACATCCTCAGAGGGGTCCCAGACTGTGAGAGGGCACAGGCCAGGCTGAGGGACCTCCCGAGAGCACAGAGCGGCTGCAGGGTGGAACAGTGCAGGACCCAGGACCGGTGAGTGGGAAAGAGGCAGCGGGGTTGGCAGCCTGCTTGGCAGCTCCCCAAGCCCTTTGCAGGGCACTGGGGAGCGGGAAAGAGGCGGTAGGGGTTTCATGCACCAGGCCCCTAGTTGGTTAATAAAATTATATAAGTTTCAGGGTATAAGTCTATGATACAGCATCTGCATATTATACTGTGTGTTCACTACCCAAGCTCAAGACTCCTTCTATCTCCATTTATCCCTGCATTATCCTCTTCAACCTGCCTTTACCCCCTACTCCCTACCCCCCTCTGGCTATGAGACTTTTTCATATTGTAGGTGATCTTTTAGAAGATTCACCCTGAAACATGGCAAGTTTATTCAAATGCACTCACATCTCATGTTAAAAATGATTTTGGTTGAATATTATTTAAAACTGTTTTTTAATAATTCTGAGTTTGCTAAGAATAAATTATTTTGTTCTTATGAATTATACTTTTTAAATTTCCCACACATTTGTAGTATTCATTAGAAAGCTCACAGTGAGTATAGTACACAATGGATAAAATAGTCCTGGAGCTATAACGAATGTTTTTATTTCCAAGTTTTGGAAGGATCTTTTTTATTCTCATGCACAAGAGTTTAATATGATTAGAATCACATTAACACACACACACACACACACACACACACACACACTTCATTGGTCAGGTTTTCCTCCCAGAGATTCAGACTTAATTGATGTAGGATGGTGCCAATAGTTTTCCAAAACTCGCCAGACTCAGGAGACTCTAATGTGTAACCAGGATTGAGAACTACTGGCTTAGAATTAATAAATAAATGTTCTAATAAATAAAAAAATAAATTTAAAGTAATAAATATCTAATAAATTCTAATAAAAAACAAGAACAGTACAGTACATCCAGTTCATGGCTAATATTCTTATTTTTTTCACATTAAGAACTGTATTTTATCTTATTATTTTAAAATATATTTTCATTGTTGATGGCATTACAGACATCTCCCATTCCCCCCTTTCATAGTTACGTCATAATCACTTTGCTATTAAAAAGAAAACAAATAATTTGCTGTGACTAGGGATTGCTGGGTGATTTGCTACTTGTGCTTAAGGAGCAGGCCTCTGGCACTGAAGTAGGTTTCTGGGCACAGAGTGTGGGGCAAAACCTTTAGTGTTGACACTTGGGGAAGAATCTGTCACAGTCACATGCTAGAAGAAATTCTCTGTTGCCAGTGTGGTTGTGGAGAATCTTTTCAATACTTTTTCAAGATGCAAATAATCAAGATCTGTCTTTAGTGGCTAATGACTTGTTGACTGAAGATGAGAGACTGGTTTGTATAATCTCTTGAGAGACTCTACGATTCTAGAAGTTCCATCTCAGGAAGAACAGCACCAGGGAGTCAATTGACACACTGTTCCATGAGAATCGGTGCCAGGAACAACTCCAAATATGACCCAACATTTGTTTCTTATGGTTTTATTCTCTGATGATTATGAGCTGAAAGACATGAACCATTTGACATTGGAGATCAGGTCAGGAAGAAGAGTATTGGGGATAGGAGGATAGTTTTGGCTGAAGATATGAGATTGGCTAATTCTCAAACATAGGATTCTAGAAGTCTAGCCAGGAGATGGTCAGAACTTGGATGGTTGATTTAATATAAGAGCAAACTAGAAAGAACAGATGTTAGGAAGAATTGGCAAGATTGAGTGATGCTCTCAATGAGAGGGCTGAAAAACAAAAAGGAGCTTTTTAGATGCTGTTTTTCCCAGGAAGTGCGTTTTATTGAGAGATGAACCAGCATAGGAGTCTGACCTAGAGTGTAGCTGTGTATTCATTCAGCTTTGGCCCAAATTCTGGCTCTACCCCATACAAGCTACAGGGTATTGGCCAAGTTACTTAAACTCTCTGAGTCTTAGTTTCTACATCTATTAAATGTGAGGATAATAATAGTACCTACTTTATAGATTGGTGGTGAAGATTAAGGGAGTCAGCACATGTAAAATGCTTACAACAGTGTTGGACACCTGGTAACTCAATAACTGTTAGTTATTGTTATGTTAATACCAGTGGATGAAGGGGAAGTATGTCAGAGGAAGAATAATAATAAAAACCCCCACAAACTTGTCTTCAATTAACTGGAAGTTTAGAAAAAACAATTATGAAAACTGTACTAAACATTATCTCTATTTCATGATATAATGAGGAAGAGAGACATATATATTCAAAAAAATCTGATGTAAAGCAGATTGTCATATACACCACAATAGATATTGGTTAATGGGTTGTTGGAGTGTGAGGAACATAGTGATCATTGGTTGGTTGTCTCTGTAACATCTGGTTTCCCTTGTTTTCTACAAAAACCTTCAGATTTTTCTTTGAGAAATATTACCTTCCTCATTGTAATGATGGGTTTTAATGTTATCAACTACACTCTTACTTTCAGAAGTGGACTCTGATTGGTCTTAATCTATTGGCTTCATTCCTACCTGCAATATGGTCTTAATGTTTGTGTCTCCACAAAATTCATATGTTGGTCTTGGTAGGTGGAGCCTTTGGAAAAGGATTAGGTCATGAGGGCAAAAGGCCTCATGAATGGGGTTAGTGCTTTCATAAAAGAGACCCCACAGAGCTCCCTAGATACAGAAGTCTGCAGAAGAGGGCCCTAACCTGACCATGCTGGCACCCTGATCTCAGGCTTCTAAGCTCCAGAAATGTGATAAATACACTTCTGTTGATTATCAAGTCACCCAGTCTGTAGTATCATATTATAGCAGCTGGAACAGACTAAGACACTGCCCTCTGGTAATTGATGTAGGAATGAGCAAATGAGATGAAAAATGTGTGCTGAAGACAAAGAATCTTCCTCATTATTCCTCAAGAGCTTCTGGCAAAGAATTTTCTCTTTCTGAGGACAGTGTGGTGTGAGGATGTACAGCCATTTGTTTTGTAATATTGGGAGAGCCTGAAGGCCGAATTGAGGAAATCACAGAGAAAAATAGCAGGATGACACAATGATACTCTGACAAAACTAGCTGAGGCCCGCCCATAACTTATAGCAACATGAGCTTACACATTTAAGCCAGATTGAGTTGCTTTTTCTGTTGCTTAACATCCAAGGAATCCTGACTATTTATCAATGAGAGAATAATTCAGATGAGCAGGGAAGGGTGGCTTTAAAGAAAGGCCATCCTCCTATAGGCAGATAGTGGAACAAAGTACATCCTGAACAGGAAGAACACATTGAGCATAAGCCTGAGACAGGAGAGTATAAAGTATTTTCTGTCAGTGGACAGTGGACCCTATATGGCTGGAATATTGAGTATGTATATGGACTACTGGAAGGTAAGCAGGAAAAACAGGAAATGGGTAAATAATAAAGCCTTTGAACACTGGCCTTGGGATCTGGGGCTTTATGCTGTGTGAAAATGCTAATTGTCAAAGACAAAAAATATATAAACCTTGTGTTTCAAAAAGATGACTTTGGCAGCAGAGTGATGGATGGACTGGAATATTCTAGAACAAAGGCAGCATGGTCATGAATCAGGGCAGACTAGTAAATGAAAATAGGGAATGGATATGAGAGATGTAAATAATGTACACAAGATTGGATTTGAAATAAATGGAAAAGACAGGGGAATAACACTGCAAGGTATGGAGCATAAATATCTAGCAGGACTCTGCTTGAGAAGGCTGAAGTAGCCAGTGTAGGAAGGAAGAGACAGAGTTCAGTTTTGGACACTATGAACATAAGAGACTGGTGGAACATACACATGGAGATGTCCAGGAAGGGCTGGAGATTAGAGTCTGGAGCTAAAGTAAGAAATCAGAACTCGATAACACAATTCTGCAAGTTTTACCAACAAAGAAGATAGTTGAAGACACAAAGGGGAATGAGATCCCTGAGAAAGTCATGGAAGAAGACAAGGGATGATGACCAAGAATGGATTAGAGATTCCCTATGTGTAGGGTTGAACCACTGAAGTGCATTCTCTGGATAGATAGGCTGTACTGTCAAGCAGAGACCGAACCTCACATGTGGTTGGACAATGGGATGGATCCTGGGCAAGGTCAAGGCTGAGAAGAAGTTATTGTACGTTTGGATAAAAGGTGAGGGATGACTTCTCTTTCAAGAAATTTGCTAATAAAGGAAAGGTAAAAGTAACAGATAACTAAGTAGCTTTAGGGAGAAGCAGGGACAAGGCTTCTTATGATAAGGAAACGTGTTTTTTGTACTCAATCCAAAGACCAATTTTATTGTTTAATATTTTCGACGTGTTGCTTTGTTACTGGACTCATTTTCTCCACATCTGGAACTTCTATTTGTATTATGTGGTCAAACGCATGAAATGACTCCCTTCTGGCTTTTCATCTGCCTATAACCAGCCCGGCCAACTTTTGGATGATTGTCAGTTAGATCTGAAGTTGTATTTTTTAATTTTATTTATAAATTTCTCTCTGTGTGAGGTGTTTCTTAGTGAGTTGTTTCATTTGGCTTTATTATGTGCACCAAGGTAGTGAAGTATTAGAAATGAACGTTCAGAAACACTCCCAGAGAGAGTTTTTATTTGTGCCTCAGGGGTCTACTCACCAATGTTTTGGAAACTCTGGAGACTAAATTTATATACAAAAGACATAAAAGTTTTCCGTTGTCATTGACTAGCAATGCTGGTGAAGTAACATTACTAGAACACACTACCTTTATCCTGGAAAAATGTGGACAACACTGCAAACTCATACAACTGGGACGGAAGTGTATACATATCCTTCTGTGAGGGATGAGTGACTCGTAACGACTTGCTTGGAAAAAAGAGCATTTTTATTTTTTCATTATTTGGTTCTGGAAAATTTGATAATCTTTTAAGAGGGGAGATGGTATTAATTAATTAGAAAATGGTTACAATCTGCAAAAGGCACAGACATGAAGTTCATTCAAGTCACATTTATTATACAGCACATGCAAATCTTATAAATGGTCTTTTTCTTTTTTCTTCATTACTCAAAATCAAAACCAAAACTCCCATCACCGCTGCTTAATATACTAAGAACTTCTCCACTCTGTTTGTGTCTATATTGCTGTTGTATGGTTCTATTTATTCCAACAAGTTGCTCTCTGTAAAGACAATTGTGATGGATACACACGAGGCATGGGATGTGGGGTGAGGGGTGGGGAAGAGTGAAGAAGAAGGAAAGAGCAGAAGATAAGGAAATGACAAAAAGTGTCTGAAATTCATCAAAATATTGAGAGGTGAGTATGCACAGAGATTGTGTTAGGCACTGAGAACACAAAATAATTTTGACCTAATTACTACTTTTAGATCATTTAGGGAGAATCATTTATATAAACATATGACTATATTATCATATAATATAGTCATCTATCATATAAGTGTCTTGTGTATATAGAAAGAGGAAGGTAATTTCCCTGTTCTGTGAATAACAAGACAGCCCCTATAAATTTTTCTGGTAGCAAGTATAAATTTAGTACAATTATGGATATATTTATTAAATGCGTGACTATTATTTAAATGTCAATTTAAAAATGATTATGTAAAGTACATGATACATAGATAGCACATATGTTTTTATCCCTACAGCATCTTTGACAATAGATCTATTTAATTAGATATCTCATGATAAGTCTATCATGCACAAAATACATTTTGCTAAATAAGTATATCAGCATGCATTTCACCACTCTCACTGTAACTGAACAACCATTTTCTAAACCCAACTGCCCACTCAGGTAAGATTTAATCTCTGTCTATTTCTTCTTAACGAATATCAACTGAAGAAGATAGGGCAGGGGAAAAAAGAGATATATGTACTAATCTTTGTAATACTTTATGTAATAAAACAATGAAAAAAAAGATAGCTGAGTAAATAACTAAAATATATCACTTGGGAAGGGCATTGAACTAGTTATTGAAGAACAAATACAAGTTTTTCAGGAGAATAAAAGACAAAAATAAAATCCATGGCAGAAAAGAAATCCCCCAATGCACAAATGATTATATATGTTAAAGCCACGGCTTTAAGATCAGTGGTCCTATGGTTGAGTAGAAGGTGAGGGTCCAGTTGAGTTGGATTCTTGGGGTGGGGAAGGGGAGAATTAATGACCTACATTTGTCCCAGAGAGATTCTCCTAAGTGACTTGGCCCTCCATCCATCCAGGAAAATGAAAGTGACTATCACGGGGAGGCTGAGGAAGCCAGTGGCATCAATTCACTCAGCTTCATCCCTTGAAAGAGATAAGTTCTCAGTAAGAAACTGTATGTGCTGAAAGGGTTTGTCTTGGACGTTTGTACCTGTCAGCTGTTAAATCCTGATTCTACCACTTTCTATATCTCCTCTTGCCCTACCCACCCCTCATGAGAATATTATAATATCTTCTTCATTGAGTCCCTGTAACATTAAAATAAGGTATCTCAAGGAAAGTACCAGCCACATAAAATCTGCTACTTCTTCTTCTTTTCAAAAGCAGTGTCTTCATTAGTATCATGTCATTAACTAATGGTGAGAAGACTATATATTGTTTTAAAACAGACAAAACAACTTTTTAAAAAATTTCTTTATTAAGTTATTACATATATCTCCTTATCCCCACATTACTCCCATTCTCCTTACTCATGCCCTCATCCCCCTGTTATCTGTGTTCATTGGTTAGGCCTATATGCTTGCATATAAGTCCTTTGGTTGATCTCTCCTCCTTACCCCCACCCTCCCTTGCCTTCCTTCTGAGGTTTGACGGTCTGATCGATGCTTCTCTGTCTCTGATCTGTTTCTGTCCATCAGTTTATGTTGATCATTATATTCCATAAATGAGTGAGATCATGTGATATTTATCTTTCTCTGACTGGCTTATTTTACTTAGCATAATGCTCTCCAGTTCTATCCATGCTGTTACAAATGGTAAGAACTCATTTTTTACAGCAGCATAGTATTTCATTGTGTAGATGTACCACAGTTTTTTAATCCACTCATCTGCTGATGGGCACATAGGCTGTTTCCAAATCTTAGCTATTGTAAATTTTGCTGCTATGAACATAGGGATGCATATATGCTTTCTAATTAGTGTTTCTAGTTTCTTGGGATATATTTCTAGAAGTGGCATCATTGGGGCAAATGGGAGTTCCATTTTTAGTTTTTTGAGGAAACTCCATACTGTTCTCCACAATGGCTGCACCAGTCTGCACTCCCACCAGCAGTGCAGGAGGGCTCCTTTTTCTTCACATCCTTTGCCAGCACTTGTTGTTTGTTGATCTGTTGGTGGTAGCCGTTCTGACAGGTGTGAGATGGAACCTCATTGTCGTTTTGATTTGCATCTCTTGGATGATTAGTGACTTTGAGCATGTTTTCATATGCCTTTTGGCCTTCTGTCTTCTTTCAAAAAGTATCTATTTAGGTTAAAGTGACCAGATTTAAAGCGGTACACCATTGATGGCGGGGGAGGGGGGGTGTCTTTTTCTTTTCTTTTTTTTCTTTCTTTTTTTATTATTACTTAAAATATTACAAAGAGTAGTCGGGACTATTTTAAAATGCCGCGGGATGTGGGACAAATTGTTAAAAATCGGGACTGTCCCGCCAAAAGAGGGACGTCTGGTCACCTCAATTTAGGTCCTTTACCCATTTTTTGATTGGGTTGTTTATCTTCCTTTTGTTAAGTTGTATGAGCTCCCTGTAAATGTTAGAGATTAAACCCTTATCATTGATGACATTGGCAAATATGTCCTCCCATGCAGTGGGATTTCTTGTTGTTTCGTTGATGGTTTGCTTTGCTATGCAAAAGCTTTTTATTTTGATTAAGTCCCACTTGTTTATTTTCTCTTTAGTTTCCAATGCCCTAGGAGCAGTATCAGTGAAGAAACTGCTTCAGCATATGTCTGAGATTTTGTTGCTTATGGATTTCTCTAGTATTTTTCTGGTTTCCCATCTTATGTTTAAGTCCTTCATCCATTTTGAGTTTATTTTTGTGTATGGTGTAAGTTAGTGGTCTATGTTCATTTTTTTGCATGTATCTGTCCAATTTTCCCAACACCATTTATTGAAGAGGCTGTCTTGACTCCATTGTATGTTCATGCCTCCTTTGTCGAATATTAATTGAACATAGTGGTTTGGGTTGATTTCTGGGTTCTCTATTCTATTCCACCGACCTATATGTCTGTCCTTGTGCCAGTACCAGGCTGTTTTGAGAACAGTAGCTTTGTAATACAGCTTGATATCTGGCATTGAGATCCCACCTACTTTGTTCTTCTTTCTCAGGATCGCTGCAGCTATTCGGAGTATTTTTTTATTCCAGATGAATTTTTGGAAAGTTCTTTCTAGTTCTGTGAAATGTGCCATTGGTATTTTAATGGGGAGTGCATTGAATCTATAGATTGCTTTGAGTAGTATGGACATCTTGATGATGTTGATTCTACCAATCCATGAACACAGTTTGTTCTTCCATCTGTTTATGTCTTCCTCTATCTCATTTTTCAATGTCCTGCAGTTTTCTGCATATAGGGCTTTTACCTTCTTAGTCAAGTTTATTCCTAGGTATCTTAATTTTTAGTGCGATGGTAAATGGGATTGCTCTTTTAGTCTCTCTTTCTGTAAGTTCATTATTGGTGTATAGAAATGCCATAGATTCCTTGACATTAATTTTGTATTCTGCTATATTGCCGAATTCATTTATTAAGTCTAATAATTTTTTGATGGAGTCTTTAGGGTTTTCTATGTACAGTATCATGTCATCTGTGAATAAGGACAGTTTTACTTCTTCTTTTCCAATTTGGACGCCTTTTATTTCTTCTTCTTGTCTGATCACTATGACTAGCACTTCCAGTACTGTGTTGAACAGGAGTGGTGAGAGTGGGTATCCCTGTCTTGTTCCTGTTTTTAGGGGAAATGGTTTTAGTTTTTGCCCATTTAGTATGATGTTGGCTGTGGGTTTGTCATATATGGCTTTTATTATGTTGAGGTATGGTCCCTCTATTTCCACCTTGCTGAGAGTTTTTATCAAGAAAGGGTGTTGGATTTTGTCAAATGCTTTTTCTGCATCAATTGACATGACTATGTGATTTTTATCTCTCAATTTGTTTATGTGATATATCATGTTTATTGATTTGCAGATATTGTACCATCTTTGCTTCCCTGGGATAAATCTTACTTGGTCATGGTGTATGATCTTTCTGATGTATTGCTGGATCTGATTTGCTAGAATTTTGTTGAGGATTTTGGCACTCATGTTCATGAGGGATATTGGCCTGTAATTCTCTTTCATTGTTTTGTCTTTATCTGATTTTGATATTAGAGTGATGATATCAAAGCTCATTTCTTCTTCTTGTCTGATCACTATGACTAGCACTTCCAGTACTATGTCGAACAGGAGTGGTAAGAGTGGGCATCCCTGTCTTGTTTCTATTCTTGTTCATAGAATGAGCTTGGAAGTTAAAAGAACTTTTTTTGCTAGACTTTTAGGAAGACAAAGGAACATTTATTTAAATTAAGAATAATTTCTTGTCCTTATTGGATGTTATAGAATGAAAGAGGGAAGAAGTGAAGCATTCAGAACAGTGCCTACTCAATGAGTGCTGGCTACTTTCATTATTTTCTAACGTTCTTTTTAGGTGCTGTGTGGATTTCCAGTTAGTTATTTAAATTTCCTGCATGCTTTCCACATTTAAAAGTTGTTCTATTTATCTGTATGTAATATATAACTAGAAACTATATGGGAGAGCTTGGGAGGGCATAAAGGCATACATATCTATAGTAAGGAAGATGTTTTCTTTGCAGGTAGAAGCAATGAAGTTCTGTCTCATCTGTTTCACAGACAGGATGGGAGTTTATTTTATTTTCATTTACTTATTTTTGGGGGGTTATATTTATTAGAACGTAAGACTTTAAGAATAAAACTAAAGCCTTAGCCGGTTTTGCTCAGTGGATAGAGCATTGGCCTGTGGACCACAGGGTCCTGGGTTCGATTCTGGCCAAGGGTACATACCTTTTTGCAGGTTCCTTCCCGGCCTAAGCCCTGGTTGGGGCTTGTGCAGGAGGAACCAATTGATATGTTTTTCTCACATTGATATCTCTATCTTTCCTCTCTCTTCCACTCTCCCTAAAATCAATGGAAAAATATTCTCGGGTGAGGATTAAAAAAAAAAAAAAAAGGAAAAAAAAAAAAGGATGAATGAAAACAAATTCTCACAGATACATCAAAGGCAAGCCTGGCTTTTTGGTGACATACCCTACTTTACTTTGAACATACAAATACATTTTAAGTTAAAAATATGTCACATAGAGAGTAAAGCAAATGTGGGTGTGTAAGGAAGTAGAATAATAAGGGAGAAAGGGTATGCTCATAATCTCTTAACGCATGATAGTCATGAGTACACACCAGCTATGAAATCTAGTCCACCTCTGGCAAGGTACACACAGCTTCTGGTAAACATTGGAAACAAATTAAGTGAATAAACACAAAAAAGGAGAAAGTGTCATGCAAAAATGTAATCAACAAATGACATATCAGAAAATATAACCACAAGAAGACAGAGTTGATATTGACTTGGACTTTTTATTTGTAAAAGCAACACTTTCTTGTTTTGACAAAACGTTTTAGAAATATACAGTTGAAAGTGCAAGATTCCATCCACCTGCCTCTCTGCTTTGACCATTTCGAAGAGGTAACACCAAGACACTGACAATGGAAAAGTCAGTGGCAACACTTTGGTTAGGCATTCTTAAAACACAATTTTTTTTTTTATCATGGTAAAACATGTGAAAGTAGAGTGCCCATCATTCCTATGTACGCATCATTCACCTTCTACAATTATTAACCTTTTGCTCATCTTCATATCTACTTTTTAAGATACAAAGTCCAAAATACTGGTGATGGAACCAAATCACACAGAGTGTAATTTATGCAGTTTGCTTTGGTGATATGAACAATGTATATTGTGTGCATAAAACCCAAAGAACTAGCTGGAGATACAGCAGTTGTGATGAAGTTAAATTTGTCCTGAGTGGAGCTGCTGTTAAGACTGCTCATTTATGTTCTCATTGTTTTCACCGTGGTAACTTGAGTCCTAGTGCCTAGCACATAGGAGATGCTCAAAGACTGTTGAATGAATGAGCCTTATTTGCAGTCTGGATCATGGCAGCATGATGGAGACCGTGCATGGTAATGTCTAACTAACTTTTGCAGAATACTGCCTGCTGTGAATGGGGTCCTTACTATGTACTGGGCATCTGTGCTTACCAGATGTTAGGTCCTACTCTAAATGCCTTACATCATTTAATTGTTGCAAAACCCTACAAAAAGATACTATCTATTATCATTAAAAAAAAAATACTTAACTAATAAGTTACGCAAGACCACATGGATAGTAAGGGATAAATCTGAGAGTCAAGCCCAGACAGTGTGGCCTCAGAGTCCATGAACCTCACACCATTCTTTGTTGTTTTGCCACAAATGTGTCTGAATACCATTTATGGGCACTTTGATAGGTGGCTGTTGTACCTATACTGACCAATGAACTCATAAGATCACTCCTTGGCAGTCGTGCCCAATAATGGAAGGGTGTTGCACATGGAACAGAAATTTAAAAACAGTAAATAACATACTTTGCCATCTTTCATGAATGCAAGGCATCTGTGTGCTGTGTGGGAGGGAATGTGGTAGACTGATTTCCTGGAGACCCTGCCAAATTCTGGTCTTGCGGCCATCAAAGGCGCATCATTTCCTTCCAAGACTTCTAAAGGGGGCTATTACCATGGCTGCAGGTTCTGGTTTGCATTCAGAGGAGACACTATCTTCTTAACTGAGATGTGGAAAAGGAAGTGTCATGCATTGTAAATAAGGCAGAGAGTGAAGACCTGTTTGGAGATAGAGATGGGGAAAAATTGCCTTCTGCAACTCATGTTTCATCTCCTCCCCCTTATCCAGCTTTGCCAGAGCCCATCCTGTTTTCTTTGCTAAGTTTACTAGCAGGAAGCAAGGAGTTTCTCTAGGGATACTCCTGCCTCTAACAAATAACTCCTAGGTTAAATATTAGTCCATGTATATGATGGGACACCATGCCACTATTAAAAAGAACAAGATGGAGCCCTGAGGGTTGATGTAGAATGATCTCCAGGTTATATTTTAAAGTGAAAAAGCCAACGCTTAAAGAGTAGTAATATCCAGGCTACTCTTTGTGGATGGAGGAGGGTGATATAACTATACCTGTACATGCATAAAATTTGCTTGGGGAACAAAAGGAAGGTAGAAATGCTTGCCTCTGCCGAAGGAAGGGCTTCTCATTCTAAACCATTTCACATTAAAATATTTTTAAACCAAATACATGCATTATATTTCAGAGTTAAAGTATTTGAATTGTTGCCCTAGCTGATTTGGCTCAGTGAATAGAGCATTGGCCTGCGGACTGAAGGGTCCTGGGTTCGATTCCAGTCACGGTCACATGCCCGGGTTGTGGGCTTGATCCCCATAGGGGTGTGCAGGAGGCATCCAGTCAATGATTCTCTCTCATCACTGATGTTTCTATCTCTCTCTCCCTCTCTGAAATCAATAAAAAAATATTTTTAAAAAGGCATTTCAATTGTTAACCTGTAGTAAGTACAGAAACAAATTCTTTTAAATACTGGTAGGATAACAAAAGCATCCGTTTGCATTAATTGTGTATTTCAGGAGGGAGGGTTTGGACTAGATGCAGAAGTAATTTTTCCTCTTCATCTTCCGCAAGGATAGTCCTTTAAGTTGTCATTGAAAAGCACCTGAGAAGTAGGAGACAGGAATCTGGAAGATCCCCATTGACTTAAGTTAGGAGGTGTCTGATGCCATGGCCCCCGCGTGGGGAGAAATGGAGGGAAAAGAAGAAGTAAATGTGCTCGGAAAGGAATCAGAGTTCTCCCAGGCCCTACAAAGAGCGCACACATGTGGAGAGAGTTGTGAGGTTTGGTGCAGTGCTCTGGGTGCCCAGGGTCTGGGAGCGTCCGCTTCTCTGCATCGCCAGGCTATCTTGGCTGGAAGCTGTGCTCTGTAAAGGGGCCCGGCCTAAGGCCCAAGAGGAGTCACGTCGGGGCCCCTGTGGGGAACACCGAGAGCCCCACTGGCCGGACGGGTGACCCTCACTCCCGCGGTGGGTGTGCCAGGGCCCTGTGTACCTCCAGCTCTCAGGAGGCCTGGAGTAGGTTTTTGGCGAAAGTCATTTAGGGGGGTGGCGTATGCCTCAAATTTAAATGTGTTTGAGGGCTTGACAGGTAACTTCAAAACACTTGAAGCCGCCAGGTAGAAGAGAAAACACCGGGAACTTCGGAGAACTGGGGAAGGGCATATTGTGACTATTTCAGATTCAGATTTTGAAACTACAGCTGTGCTGGCCGAGCAGCGCACCATGCTGGCCGGCGTCCAGGCCGGTTGGCGATCCTGCGTTTCAGCTGAGCACCCGTCTCCCCACCGTCGCTCTAACCTGCTGCTGATCCTCAGCCAGTCGCTCTAACCTGCTGCTGATCCTCAGCCAGTCGCTCTAACCTGCTGCTGATCCTCAGCCTGCCTCCCAGCTCGGAGGCTCGCGGGGCACCGACGACCTCCCCAAACTTGGGCGCGCATCCCGAGGGCGCAGTGCCCCTCGCCGAGCCCCCAGCGCTGCTCCCCAGCACCTCGGCGGTCCAGCAGCCGACCGAACCTCCGAGCGGCTCAGAACCTGTCAGCGGCCACATATTCTTTCTGCCAGAAACTGGGTTGTTGCGTCTGAGACGTCGGGGTGGGGGTGGGGGGTTGGAGGGAGACTCGGGCCAGGCGGGGCTCCCGGCCAAGTGGGAGATCCGGAGACGTAAGGGGCGTTGGGAGCCCGGGACGCAGGCGGGGTACCGGGCTGAGGGGCGGGGCAGGCACAGGGTGGGGGGAGCCCTGCCCCCGGTCCCGCCCCGCATCGCCCCGCCCCGCCCCGCGCTCTAGAGTTTCGGCCACAGGCTCTCCCTCTGCACTCTGTCCCGCGAGCCCGGAGCGCAGACAGCCTGTCGTCGGGTTTCCTCTGCCCGAGCGCACAGCCCTCGCTGCGGAAAGTGCGGCGTGGTCCCAGCCGGCACATCCTCCGCTGCCGGCGCCCGCAGACGGCCCTGCCGCCGAGGCCCTAGCCAAGGCACCTCGCCCTGCGCCCCGCCAGCTCCTGCGCTGCGGCGCGCGGTCCACCTCCACGCCCTCCCGACGGGCGGCCCCGGGGGAGACAGGACCCGCGCCCCGATTCTGGGCACCGCGCCCGACGCGGGCTGCGGGATGGAGAGCAAGGCGCTGCTGGCCGTCGCTCTGTGGCTCTGCGTGGAGACCCGGGCTGCCTTTGTGGGTAAGGAGCCCGCTCCCCAGGAGGAAGGCGGAGAGGCCGGGTGCGGGCGGGGAGATGGGGATGCGGAGGGGGACCCGGAGGCCGGACCTCCCTGGGACCCGAGAGCCGGAGAGTTGAAAGCGACTGGACACTTTGTGTCCCTTCATTTTCCAGCGAGGCTCAGCGGCTGGCCCAAGATTCCCTAGCAAGTTGGTGGGCTCCTGAGCCCGGTTCCTTTTCCACGACTCTGGCCTCGGCGGGAGGGAGGCGGGTGGGAAGGCACCGAGGCTGGCCGGCAGGAGATGCTCCCGCAGGCGCAGGCGGGGAAGGCGGCGAAGGAGGTTTCCTGCTCGCACCATCCTCGCTCCGCCTTGCAGCGAGCACCTTGCACTCAGCTTTGCCTCTGAAGGAGTCTGGCGGTGACGGGATGGTGTGTAAGGGGGGGAGGAGGGGGGATGTGGGGAGGAGGGGGTGGCATTTTTCCCGTCTTGGTGCAGGACACCGTTTTCCTCGCAGAGAGAAGTGGGGAAATTGGGGCTTGGACTCGGGACTTTGACAGCTTCCCAAAGTGTCTCCAAGTAGCAGTCACCTTCCTATGAAAAGCAGTTTCACATCTTTCAAAGCGCTTTGGTCCTTGCGGTAAGCGCATGGTCAGAAGTTCACGTCCTGAAAACACTCTCGGGGACTTGGTACCTAGATTAAGCACACCTCTCGCGCTCCTTGCCACCAAATATTTCGCTCCTTCCAGATTAGGAACACATATGCAATACATTCTCTTGCCTTTTTTTTTCTTTCTTTCTCTCCCCACCCCTTGCCCCTATCTGTTTTCTGTAGCCACAGTTTGCTGATTTCCAGATTTGCATTCTTTGGAGGGTGAGAAAGGGGACAGGGTGGAGAAAGGGGGGGGCGGGTAAAATAGCAAATAATTTAGGAAAAAATTCCTTATATAAAAAGAAAAGACTCAGGTCTTTAAAAAAAGACATATAAGTAATAAGATCACTTGTCTATAGTTATTGATTATTTTTTAATGATTTGGTTCATCAGGGCAAGCTCCACCATGAACACGCATATGTCCATGACAAGCACTCCCTCTCTCCTTTTATTGGGAGAGAAGGAAGGTCTGGAACATGTGGCTTGCTCTGTATCTCACAAAGAAGTGAGTTCCTTTTAAGCCTGGGGTGTTTCACAGTGTAGCAGTAGTCAACTGGTAATCGGGTTGCCCTGAATATAATGATGAGGTTGTCCTTTCAGAGTGTGTGACTTGCTTAATTGGATTGGACTATAATTGGTGCCATCAAATTCTAGAAACAGAGGCACTGTTGTTTTTCCTTCCTGTCTTTGGAAGGGTAACAGTGCACAGATTAATTAATTTTGGTTATGGGATTTGAACATAGAAGGGCTTTTTATTGAGCAGTAGCATATGTACTTCTTATAGTTATTTCTTTAGGACTTTCTGAAGAGTAGAACTCAAAATTGCCAATGAAGATGAATGAAGCTTAATAGAGAAAAACATTGAGTGTTGGTCTACAGATACGAGTTGAAAGTTATCGTTACTGATAGCCTTGTTGCGTAGTTTTTTTGTTGTTGATGTGTCCCTAGGAAAGTATGGTGTTGTTTTGGCTTCTCATGAAAAATACTTTAAAAATGTTTTTAACACAGGGAAGTACATCTAGAGTGTGAATTAATGTGTTGAAATAATTAACGATCTCATTTTGGTGGTGGGGAGAACTTAGTCTTTACTACCATTATTTTTTCTTTCATATGCATGTGCTTAAGGTTCTTTTCCATTTGGATCATTGTGCAAATTATATTAAGTTACTGTTTTTGATATGTTTCTCAACTTAGTGTTTATTTATCCAAATAAATTGTTTTCATTTTCCTTTTCTTAGATAAAGTGGAACTCCATTATTAGAAGGCTTTTCTTTTGCTTTCAAATGTTTTTGCTTTATTGTCTGTCTTTCATAGTGTAAAGTGCTGTGCGAATTAACTGAACATGACCATCCAAGACCAACAGTTGTCCAAGAGTGGCCCATAGACCATGTATGCTTGAGTCACCTGATGTGCTTGTTAAAATGCAGATTTGTAGGCCCAGGGACATTCTTGACACAACCTAAAGTTCAACAAGCATTGCCTGAAACACAAGTTGGTACCAGTGCCAATTAGTTTATGAGATTTGTTGATATAAGTTGATTTTCAGATTTCTAAAGCTTTTTAAAATTATTTTTTAAGTATGTTACTTGTCAACAAATCTACAGTTATGTCAGCAACCTATTTGGCACATCTGGGTGAGTGTGTGAGAACATGTGTGATCAGTTGCTCATTTTGCCAGCACCTATTCACATCGGGATCCATAGATTCCAATGCACTGGATATTTGCACTGAATATTTGCTCATACTCTGTTTGCTCATACTCTCTCATATTTGCTATACCCTCTTATTTGCCCAATGAGGTCAATGCCAGTTTAGGCCTAGAGGGTCATTTGTACTTAGCTGATGTGAGTTAACAATCATATCAAGCTTGGGTGCTTATCAAGCATTAATCTCTTGTTAAGGTGGTGTTTTGAAGATGTGGATATTAGTTAAGACCATAGCATCATGGTCATTTGTGTGTGTGTGTGTGTGTGTGTGTTTTGTTGTTGTTTTGTTTGTTTGTTTTTTGTTTTTGTTCCGATGCTCTTTCAAAACCTGGTAGTTGTTTGCATTTAGTTGACAGAGAACTCAATTTTCTTGCTGTGGAGTAACCTAACCCATGGTGAGGAATAGATCCTATGGTATTTTTAAGTAAAGTCAGATTTCTTGTGGTTCAAACTTGGTTTCAGGAGGAACTCAGAACTTAGATTGTTAAGTTGAGATTCCCCAATTGCAATTCATTAACACTTTTTCTAGTCCTATTCTCTGAGGAAAAGTATATTAATAGGCATATTATGTGACATTTTACTCAGTTTCTCTCAACTGGTTTTAATGTAGTCTTTCAAGTTTGGCAGTTTAGTTATCAGAAAACTGATAAAGGAAAATGAGACAAGGTCATGGATATTCTTACCCCCTTCAGGGTGCAGATGAACTATATAGAAATATCTCTAAGTGGTATTTGTTAATCAGCAATTTAGTTGAATGTGTGCATCCTATGTTTTATAAGAAATGTCAGTGGGTCCTTTCCTCGGGGAGTGAGATCATCAGATGAAGGTTCATTGGGTTTCAATGCCCCATATCCTTTTGTAAGACCTTGAAGTTGGCAGTGCAGGAAAACAGGAACTCCACCCTAGCTCTATGAATTGCAGAACTGTTGTGTTGGTTTATGACCATCTGCCCATTCTTCCTGTTATGACACAGCTTGTGAACTTTTACTGGGAATGGTGAAAAGTAAATTCACAGTTTAATGAATTGCTGAAGAGGTCTTTTAAAGTTATGGAGTATGCATTGTTTATGGAAGGTGTTTCCTATTGGGTCTGACTCAGTGGCAACTACATTCATTAATTTAATTTGTTTCTAGGTTTGCCTAGTGTTTCTCTTGACCCACCCAGGCTCAGCATACAAAAAGACATCCTTACAATTATGGCTAATACAACTCTTCAGATTACTTGCAGGTAAGGATTGATTTTAGATTTGTAGATAAGTATTTCCTGTATTAAGTAACTCATTATTGAGCAAAAAAATAATTTCCATACAGCATAATTGTAGTAGACTTATAGTAATTGTTTATAAGTAGTGAGGTTTCTAAGAAATGACATAATAATGAAAAAAATGAGAAAGGTTTTCTCCCCAAAATTCTGCATTGTTTTGCTGGCATTGTTTTTCTATTGCCCTCTGCCAACACATTCCCCCCAATAACTAGTATAGAACGAGGCATTATATAGTAGACACTCAATAAATATTGAATGAATAAATGAAGTTGAGGACATACCCTTAAGGGTTAGGGTTGAAGAAGTTTTGGGCCATATTTGTAACACAGCTTGTGAGTGGCTCTTGGGCATGTGTTTAGCTCTTTTCAAGAACTTTATGTCATGATAAAATTCTGACTGTGGTTGCAATTTAATATTCAGCCATTAGTATTACTGAGTACCTACTCTGCATAGGTAATGAACTTCATACTCTGGCTAAATATTCTGGAATGCCTCTCTTCTCACTTGCTAACAAGAAGCCATACTATTATTGATTTTTGTTAACTAGGAAAACGGGCCTTTATGACAAGAAGAAGAGGCCTTTAATTTTTGCCTTTCAGCCACTAACCCAGGAGGAGAAGGAGAAGGCCCTGGGGTTCAATGTAGTGATTATGCAGAAGCTTGTCAAGAACAGTGTGTTTTGGCAAAATGATGGGGATAGGCAATGTTGCCCTCTGAGAAGAGTGCTGGAGGTCCACCAACAGCCTTGGGCAACCTATTGCCATTTTTTTTTATGATTGCTGAATACCAAGTGTTCAACACAGTGACACAGATCTATTTTAAATTGCAGAGTATAAAGGATACCCTAGTCTGTTATCAAGGAAGGTCATCGATAACTGGGAGAAAAAAATTACACTCATAGGTGCTGTTTCTCTAGCTTTGCTATTTCAATACACATTTCTCACTAGATTTACCTCTCACCCTCAGCAACAAAAAAAATATTTAAAATCCTCAATAATTTCGTACACCTTTTTAAAACTCCAAATAAACATTTCTTATGTTCTGAGAAAGCTATGAAGTTCCATGAATGTAACTGCAACTTCATGAAATTTCAAGTTCTTTGAAACAAGGATCAGTATGTAACCATCTTCTTGACATTGACTATCTTCCTTGGAACTTTGTAGAGAAATGCTGCGATAAAAGTAATCTATGTTTTGCCCGATGTTATGGCTCAGTGGTTGAGTGTTGACCTATATGAGCCAGGAGGTCATAGTTTGACTCCAGGTTGGGCATGACCAGGTTGTGGGCTCCATCTCCATTAGGGGGCATGCAGGAGGCAGCCGGTCAATGATTCTCTGTCATCATTGATGTTTCTAGCTCCTTCTCCCTCTCCCTTCCTTTCTCTGACATGAATAAAAACATGTTTTTTTTTAAAAAAAAGTAATCTATGTCTTAATGTACTCCTTACAGGTCCTGTGAGGCTCTTAGACAGTTGACACTTCCCTAACTTTACTTCTTACTCTCCTGCTTGCTCACTCTTATCTGGCCACTCTGGCTTCCTTGTTATCCCCTTAACACGTCAGATAGGTACCCACTCCAAGGCCTTTACATTTGTGTGCCCTCTGCCTGGAATACCGTTCCTTCTGATATGCGTATAGCCCACTTCGTCAAGACTCTTCCCTCCAGAATTCTTCACTTTTTTCTTTGTATCATCTATATTTTGTTGGTAGTACTTATCACCACTGTGTAAAGAATACATTTTAATTTTTTTAAAATGTCTGCTATATTGAGGTTTATTTACTTTTTTATTGCCTGTCTCCTCCAATGAGACAGATTCCATAATGGCATTGATTGTTGTCTGAGTTTTTCATGGCAGTATCTCCAGTTGGACACATAGCACATACTTACTAAATATTTGTTGAATGAGTAAATTAATAAAAAAATCAGGAATCCCTATAAGTGATTTCTGAAGCTGAGTCTATGGCTTTTTTTTTTTTGGTCATTTGTTGAAACAACCTGTTTTTGTCAGTAAAAATCTATGTGACTCTGTTGAGAAGTCTATATAAAGTTTGAGAACCGAAACTTCTATTGGTTTGTTTTTATTTAAAAACAGCTTCATAATGTGGCAGTTCGCATTAATACTTCCCTGGGATTAATTTTTCAGGGGTCAGAGGGACTTGAACTGGCTCTGGCCCAACAATCAGAGTGGCTCTGAGAAGAGAGTGGAGGTGACTGACTGCAGTGACGGCTTTTTCTGCAAGACGCTTACGATTCCAAAAGTGGTCGGAAATGATACTGGAGCCTACAAGTGCTTCTACCAGGACACTGATGTGGCCTCGGTTGTTTATGTCTATGTTCAAGGTAAGTGGTTAAAAGGAATTCATTTCCCACATTGATTTGCCAGCTATAAAACACAATAGGCACAAAGAAGAATCAGAGTACAACAAAAGGCTCGCCCTAAAGGCTCTTGGCCAACAGGAATATACAAAATTCTTCTCTCCCAAGGCTTCCTCTGAGCATAAGACTCATTGATTTGTTCTGGAGCTTGGGCTCTGTTACATCTCTTTTGCCAATTAGTTTCATTCTGATCTTTGTTTCTAAGGGAAATCTGTGTTCACAATTGGCTGTGGAGATTTATAAAAAGCCTTGTGATGTTTGAGAGAAAAAACACACACCCAGAAATACTTGAAAAGGAAGATTCAGTGTGAATTATGGAATGGTTTCTGTAGAGAGATAGGTTATCTACAGCAGTAAGAGATTTCCCCAAGAATGCACAGGGAAACAGCCAAGGAATCCGGTGCTCTTTTGTTCATAGGAACTTTTCCCTCTTAAACTTTATAGTAAATTATTCCCATACTTTGGTGCAAATGGAGATGCTGCCTCAAAGGGCCTTTGAGGACAGTGTTTCTTGCCTTTGTGTGGTCTGAGATGGTGCATGATATGCTACATCATTCTAGATTGACACCATGGCAGCCAGTTAACACCCATGCAGGATAAAATACAATGTTACATGTATTCAGTATTTCTTATATGAATTCTTTTTTGTATTTCAAAACTCTTCTACTACCTGAGTTTCTCTGTGAAAACTTGACTTAACTAATGAGATACTTATCATATAATTTGGAGGAATGTAAATATTATATAGTATTTTGCTTGGATGTACTAATTCTTTTTCAGTGTAGATGACTTTTGTAGACATTTTATTTATACATTTGTACATCTCTTTAAATTCCAGAGGATTTGAGGGAGGTGAAGGTGGCTTCGACTCTTTTTCCAGAAGCATCTTTTATAGCACAGGAATTTTGTCAGCTTGAAAAACATATTTGGAATATATCCACTTGCATTTTGATAATGCAATTTAGTCGGTGCAATGGAAAAGTGGAGAACACATCAAAATGTCACTCTTGGATTGTATAGTATTTGAGAATTATTTTTTTGTCCAGGCTAAGCATGACCCAAGGTAGAATTCTGTGCCTCCTCTCTGCAGAATGTGAAAGAGACAAAGCTCAGATCTTTGAGAATTTCTGGCTCCTTTTGATCCGGCAGTCTTGGGAGACCAGGCTTTCTCAGAAGATTGCGAGGATTTCCTGCTTTCAGCCTGTCTGGAAATAGACTACAAGATGAACCTCTCCCATAATATCTCCTTATTTCCTTCTCCCTGGAGTCAGGAAACCTGGAGACATGTGAAAACTCATTTCATGAGTTTCAGTAAATATTTTATTTTGAGAGGATGGGTGGTTGTTTGGGTTTCTTTTGTTTATTTCCTTTTTCATGGGATACTGAAATAGAATTGATTTACCAAATAGCTTTAGTCTTACGTCAAGGGGTTAATTTAGTTTCCAAAGGCTTCTGTAAGCAAGCTCTATAACATTTCCTACCATATGGACGAGTGGTAGGCAATGCTAAGCAGTAGCAAGCCCTGGCACTGTTTATTTGTATATTGCTCATCTTTTGTATACCTTCAAATTCGGCTTCCTGTTGAAGAGGTAAGCTGTTCAAGATTATGGTCATGAAACTTAACAATGGGAAAGAAAATACTGGACAGCCCTTTAATGTCCCCACTGGTCTCCACCTTACTTCCCTGGTCTTCTGACCCCATTCCCTCCAGCAATGGATGGAGCCAGGAAGTGGGCTCTGGCCTGGCAAGATAATGGCTATGGCACGTGGTGGGCTGGATTGGCTGCCTTTCTGCGCTTTCCAGCTGGGAAGGAAATCAGATTTCTGCTGTTGAGAGAATTAGTTGCCTTTGTTCCCTTTGGTTTAATTAACTCTTCCTTCCCTTGGACCAGCCATCTTGAAGAGCTCTGAAAATGCTACGTCAGGTGTGTGGGACATACAGCTTGAACAGTTGTCTTTCTGAGGGTTCGGGCATGATTTCACTCCATGTCAACTCTATCTCTGGGGGATGGAGGAGTTTCCCACCAGCGTATGAACAATGTTTGAACGGCATTAAAATATCTTTTGTTGCCCTAACTGGTTTGGCTCAGTGGATAGAGCATCAGCCTGTGGAGTTAGGGGTCCCAGGTTTGATTCTGGTCAAGGTCATGTACCTTGGTTGTGGGCACATCCCCAGTGGGGAGTGTGCAGGAGGCAGTTGATCGATGATTCTCTCTCATCAGTGTTTCTGACTCTCTATCCCTCCCCCTTCCTCTCTGTAAAAAATCAATAAAATATATATTTTTAAAAAATCTCTTTTGTTTTCTTCTTTTAGCTATGGTAGCTTTTCAAGTTTTTCTATTGAAGGTATTAATGTATGCTGAATCTTAAACTAGACACAATAACTATTAAACATTATTTTATAAAGAATCTCACACTGAGTCTTCACAATTTTAAAATACCCATATAAAACAATTCAAAAATTATTAGTTATTTCTTGCTTATTTTAAAGTTCCTTTGGGATCTGTTAATTTATTTTCATGGCATTTACATTATTTGCCTAAAGAAAGAGAGCATGAATTTTTTTTAACATCAATGAAACTTAGTAGGTAAAGTGTAAAGATTTAAATTTACTTTAAAATTTATATATGAAAAATGTAATGTATATGAAAAATGTATATGTGTATATAAAAATACATGTGAAAAATGAAGAAGTATACTCATTCCTTTTGAAAAAATTGTAATGATTGATCTATTTAAATGTGGAACCTATAAAATATATTATTCTTATTGATGATCCTTGTGAAAGGAATCAGTTCCATTCTGTGATTTTTCTTTCAGATTTTTCACACACACTCACACACACACACACACACACACACACACCCTTCTTGCAGGATACCCTTGGAGCCAGATATGTACCAGCAGATTGACCTGTGGATTCCTTTCCCTAGTGTGAATTGTCAATGCAAATTCTTCACTTCTCAGAACCTGAAAGATAACCAACTTTTCCAGTAAATTCCATTAAGTAAACAGAATTAAATTTTCTTTTAGATTACAGGTCTCCATTTATTGCTTCTGTTAGCGACCAGCATGGAGTTGTGTACATCATGGAGAACAAAAACAAAACTGTGGTGATTCCATGTCTTGGGTCCGTCTCAAACCTCAATGTGTCACTTTGTGCAGTAAGTTACATCTTCAGCCTTTTTTTCTGTTGTCATAATTTTAAACTTCTAAGATGGGTAGCTTGTTTATACTATAACATTAAGAATGCTATTTAAAGATCTTATAGGGAGGGTCAAAATGACAATAAAGAAAACCAATTTGTATTCTTATGTCAATTTTTTTAGTGATAATTTTACATGATTTTGCTTTTGGATAGCAGTTGATTAATCATTTGATATTTCTGATTTTACCCAGAGATATCCAGAAAAGAGGTTTGTTCCTGATGGTAATAGAATTTCCTGGGACAGTAAGAAAGGCTTTACTATTCCCAGCTACATGATCAGCTATGCAGGCATGGTCTTCTGTGAAGCAAAAATTAATGATGAAAGTTACCAGTCTATTATGTACATAGTGGTGGTTGTAGGTAAGAGAACAGTTCCTTTCTATATCATTAGTGTCACACACAAAGATTGGCTTCCTGTATTAATATCCTGGAGATTTTGGTATAGAGTGAATGACAGGGATTTTAAAAATATATTAACTCAAGACACAGTATTGGGCAACTCATTATATCTACTCTTTAAAAAAAAAATCAAATAAACCCATGTGCAATCAAGGTTTTCTCTTTTCTTGCCAAGACCAAGGATGAAAAAGAATACTATTAACTGAAGCATATTTTATGGAAAATTTAATGTTCAGAGCATTGCTTGGCATCTATTATTTTAATTATACCTATTTTATGGAAAGTTCAGCAATTTACTAAAGCTGGCCCCATTGGCCATTGACTACTCAAATTTTACTACTTTTCTCTCTACTGGGCTCCAACATCTTTGAGATCCCCAAAGGTTTGCTTTGTAAATCTCTACGGGCCATTTTTCTGAGAGCTTCCAAATATTGGTGACACCTTCAGGGAAAGATGCTGTGACACATTTTAATGTTGCATCATTCTGGGGAAATCTTGTGCCAACTCATAGATTCGTTTTCCCTCTCACTTTCTGTTTTTTCAATTTACTTGCTCCAGGGTCAAAGATTTATGATGTAGTTCTGAGCCCCGCTCACAAAGTCGAGCTGTCTGTTGGAGAGAAGCTTGTTTTAAATTGTACAGCAAGGACTGAACTAAATGTGGGGATTGACTTCAACTGGGAATACCCTTCTTTGAAGGTAACACTAACAATTTAAAGCCAGCTCTCTAAATACTTTGCTAATCAGCTCCAATAGAGTTTGCTTGAGAGAGATAGGGACCTCTCTAGCCAGATAAAATGTAAATATCTTCACACACACACACACACACACACACACACACACACACACACTTCAAGAGAATTGCAGAACAGACAACATTAATGGAAAAGAAGATGCAATGCCAAGAATTCTCTGTCCCACTCTGCTACAATCAGGCTCTGAAGATTAGTTTTCTCTGGGTGATCCCATCTTCCCAGGTTGCTTTATTTCTCTGTTCTGCAAAGTCTTTGATCTGTTTTCCCTTTAAGAGAATCTTTTTCTTCAAGAGGTGGCATGAGACACACTTCTCCTTAAACAGTGGTCCTATTTGCCTGTTTCTGCAGCTCATACCCATCTCATTCCCACTATGAGAAGTTTTAAAAATCCTATATCATTCGGCTCCACTTACTTCTCCTAAAACCAAATATATTTGTTGTCTAGATATGTTAAAAGTTCTGAAATCTCTATTATCAGCATTAAGTAATGTCTACCAAGAGCCAAGACTTGATGTTCTGGGTATCTAGAATCTACTGGGTAATGTTATCCAGGACTTAGTAAACTGTTTTTCAGCATCAGCATAAGAAACTTGTGAACCGGGACCTAAAAACCCAGTCTGCGAGTGACATGAAGAAATTTTTGAGCACCTTGACTATAGATGGTATAACCCGGAGTGACCAAGGGTGGTACACCTGTGAGGCTTCCAGTGGGCTAATGACCAAGAGGAACAGCACATTTGTCACGGTCCATGGTAAGCCAAGATCTCCTTTGAAATTATGCTGTGCTTTGGAAAGTGACATATTTAAATACATTCAGATCAGCTAGTGAACCCTGTTTTGATCATTTAGAAGATACTAGAGGCCTGATGCACAAAATTCGTGTAAGAGTAGGACTTCCTCCCCCTGGCTGCTGGCACTGGCTTCCCTCTGGCAGCCGGGACCTGGGTTTCCCTCACAGCCCCAGCTTCATCCGGAAGGTTGTCCGGAAGGATGTCCGGTCTGATTAGCATATTACACTTTTATTATTATAGATTTCTGAGCTCTTGCTAGGGAGGCCACATGACCTGGAGGCCAAGAGCATAGCTTGGATTCAAAATCCCAATTAATGGTGAGATGAACCAATAGATCATTAAAGCTCACTAAGTAGTACTTGTTGTAGGTGCTATTATTACTATAATATGCAGAATGTTATTATCTAAAATAGTTTTCAGATTTTCATTTTATTGCAAGGCTGTGAGTCCCACTTGAATAAGCATGGGCTTTGCAGTTGGAAAAATCTGGATTGAATTACTTTCTGTGGGGCTTTGAGCAAATAACTTAATTTCTCTTTCACTCACATAAATGTCTCAGTTTAGATGATAATTTATGTGACACTCAAATTATGAGCCTTGCTAAGGATTTGGGTTTTATAATATGGGAATGCATAGCAGGGTTTTAAGCAGGGAGAGAGACATGTTCTGGCTTATGTTTTTATAGGATTATTATCTTTTTTTATATATGGAATACTTTAAGGAAGTAAGGGTGGAAGCAGGGAGACCAGTTAGGAGGCTAATCACAATAATCCAGGTGACAGATGGTGGGTGGCTTAAACAAAAGTGGCAGAGGTAGAAATAGTGAGAAGTGATCTGATTTTGGATATATTTTTGAAGTTAGAGCCAATAGGATCTGCCTATTAATTCACTGGCTATGGGGGCATAAGAGAAAAAGAATGGAAGCTGACCTTTGAGTTTTTATCATGAACATGAGTGAGGGGTAATTTTACTTCCTGAGATAAGGAACATTGATAGAGGAGTAAGATTAGGGGAAACAGGATTGGGTGTGTTCATTTGAAGATGCCCATAAACATCCAAAAGGAGATATATAATATATAAACCTAAAACCGAGGAAAGTCGGGGCAAGAGACAAACATTTAGGAGGATGTAAATGGCACCTTATGCCTGAGACTAGAGGAAGGTGTTGATGAAGAGAAGAGATCTGAGGCCTGAGTCCTGGGGCACATGGTGGGGTATGTACAGGGTGTGATGGGAGCAGAGGAGAAGGAGCACCCAAGTGCTTGGGGAACTTAGAGAAAGCTTCTCCGAGGAAACATTACTTGAATTGAGACCTGAGCAATTGGTAGGCTTGCGGAGTGCATTTGGTGAGAGAGAGAATCAAAGGCAGAACTTGGAGGTGTGGGAGGGGCTGGAATGTGACTTACAGGAGGGTAGCAGGCTCTGAACTTAGACCCCCAAGGCCTTTGAGTCTTCACTTGAAATGAAATAATAAACCAAATGACCTCTTACAATAACTAAATGACAATGACATTTATGAGAATAATTCTCTCTCGCTCTTTTTTTTCTTTCAGAAAAACCTTTTGTCGCTTTTGGTAGTGGCATGGAGTCTCTGGTGGAAGTCACGGTGGGAGACCGGGTCCGAATCCCTGTGAAGTACCTTGGTTACCCTCCGCCAGAAATAAGATGGTAACTCTTGGAAATAAACGCAAAGCATTGTTCCACATGAAAGTAAATCCGAGATTGTATAATTCCTGTTTTTCCCGCCCACACAGGTATAAAAATGGAAGACCCATTGAGTCCAATCACACAATTAAAGTGGGGCATGTATTGACTATTATGGAAGTGAGTGAAAAGGATACTGGAAATTACACTGTTATCCTGACCAATCCCATTTCAAAGGAGAAACAGAGCCACATGGTATCTCTGGTTGTGAATGGTGAGTCCATCCAGTTTTCCTTTTCTGCCCAGAATTTATTATCAAGTGTATGGTTATATTTCCCTATTCCTTTGTCACCTGCTATTTCATTCATATCATGAGTGGGCTCCTATGTATAAAAATAGTCCACAGCAGTAGCATTGAAATGAGGTATAGGAGAGTGTAATCTAGACATGTTTGCAAGTGAACTGCTTGGTGGTCAAATGCAAGGTTAAAGTAGATGGTATCCTCAATGGCTAAATGCTGAGAATGTGTTCAGGGACAGCTGACAAACCTAAGCTTCACCACTTTTGCACCTGTCTCATGGAATTGTGCACCTGGCATTGCCAATGTGTAAGGCTTTTCTTGAATTTTGTGGGAAGCTTTCCGCTTGACATTGAAGTTGATGTACCAGTCATGCCCAGGGAAGAAAACACTGTTGGCTGGTGGAAGCTTTTCAAAAATTTTTTCAAACAGGAGTCCAGGATCTGACTCTGAGGCTATAAAGGGAAGATACAGAGTGTTTGATTTAAGGGTGATTTGAACTTTGTTTTTTCAAACTGAAATTTGTAAATAAATGCTCTATGTCAGGGAGGGGGGAAGGGAAAGGGTGTTGTGGTCAAGTAAGTGTGGGAGGTGCTAAGTTGATATAAAATTTTATTACAGGACTTCTCAGGGCCTTTAGTATGTAAATATATATTGCCATTCTCTAAGGGGAGAGACTTGGAATCTTCAAGGTTTAACAAACTTATTTGACCAAAGTATCCCTCCCCAGTAAATTCACAAATACCTTGCTCCAAACACAGTCTTTGGGAAATTGTAATTCTTTGTTCTCCCTACTGGCAGGCATATTAACACTTCAAAATCTTCTCCTATGACATTAAGGTGCTTCCCCATATATCCTGACAACTCCCTGTGTGTATGTTGAGGTTGGCTCTATTTCTTTTCGGGGACATCAGCTTCAGGGAGGTAACAGTTTCTGGAAAGTCCCTTAGAAGTCAATTGGGAGTAGGAGATTGAGGGGTGAAGAGAAGTTGGAAAGCTAATAAGTAAGGGAGAAGGAAATGAATAAGAAAAAAAGATGTAAAAATGGACAGCGGATAATCCCAACTCATTAATTCATTAAGTCGTTTGACATATGACTTGCTCTAGCATTTACCCTATTATATACAATCAATATAAAAAAGAAGTGTTATTGTTATTCGTGGTAGCAGAAGTGGTAGTAGTACTATCACCAGAAAGTCATGTCTTCTGTGTCCAAGTCTAGGTATTCTTTGAAAAACGAAATGGGGGCAAAATCATCTGCTTTAAAAAATGTAGGCTTTTGTTGCCGGAAGCATCGACTTTCCATACCGTAACGCCAACTGACAATTCAAAAGTGGTTTTTCCCATCTCCAGTCCCACCCCAGATTGGTGAGAAATCTCTGATCTCTCCTGTGGACTCTTACAAGTATGGCACCACCCAAACGCTGACATGCACCGTCTACGCGGTTCCGCCCGTGAGTCACATCCTCTGGTATTGGCAGCTGGAGGAGGAGTGCACCTACAACCCCAGGTGAGCAGAGCTGCACCCTCTTTTTTCCTGCCTTCTGGCATGTCTTATGGCCCAGCTCCGCCATGACTCCAGCCTATGAGAAGAAGGCTGTCTCTAATAAGAAAGCTGGCCCTCGGGTGATGCCCTTAATCTCCATCCATCTTTCTCGGTCTTGGGTTTTAGCAGACTTTCTGTGGGGTATCCTGGCTTGAGATTAGCTAGCTTTTTTCTCCACAGGTCAGCCCCGATGTCCACTTCTCCAAATGCAGGCTCTTGGCTCACTTTGCTAATTGCCAGTCTTTGTTTTTTTCTCCTTATTCCAATTAACCGGTGAATACCACTTCTCTCCTTATCCGGGAGAAGGTTCATCTCGAGGAAGTGCTGCTGGAGTCAGAGAGCATTAGACCTCGCTGCAGCCAGCCTCGGAGGCTCAGGCCCAGCTTATCAGGTTCTAACACAAGTCCAGACATCCTTAGGGAAAAAAAAAAACCACACAAAAAAACCCCACAACAACAGCCACCTACACCACCCTAAGCAGTTCACTTCCTGTTGTTGTTTTTGAGATGGCCACTACTAGATTCTGCCTCAGACGCTGACCATTTCCTACATAAAGCCCACAGCCCCACAGAGATTACTCTAAGGAGCCCAATGGTTTCTTAGTTTCCTTTGAACTAAATTAACTTGAATTGTCTTGTCGATACAATTTATGAATGGAGGTTTGTTCCCAGAATAGCTGCTTCCCTCCTGTATCCTGAATGGATTTACCTGGAACCTCTTCCCTCAGTGCTGAGGTCTATTTTTAATTGGCACCAAGTCTTGTAACCAGGCAGAGTACATTGAAAGGTATTTCTAAGAACATAATAACCCAAGTCCGACTCCTTTCCTTACTATTGATGTACATTAAAGAAAAATCTAATCATTATATGATCTGTTATCTCTCTTACAGTCAAGCTGTCTTGATGACAAATCCATATACCTGTAAGGAGTGGAGAAATGTGGAGGATTTCCAGGGAGGAAATAAAATTGAAGTAAACAAAAATCAGTTTGCCCAAATTGAAGGAAAAAACAAAGTGAGTTTGAAGTTCTTTAATTTGCATATCTGTCTCTCTCTCTCTCTTTTATGGAAGGCTGGCATGGAAGCGGGGTATAATAACATATGAGGAATATTGGAGAATGATAATCAAATAAATCAGATAATAAAACACTAGCATATTAAGTCAGTTTGGAAACACCATTGGCTTTTAGAAGCACCACTGACTTAATAGCTTAGAGTAAGAGAAAACACAAATGCCATTAAATCTAAGCATCTGTTATAAGGTGATTCTGGTTTTACAAATATGAAAATGAAAAAATATGTTACATTAAAGCACAAGGTTCCCCAAACCCATTTTGTGCAATGTCTGAGCTAAGCCTGCATAATATACTTGCATGCATTTGTGAGTGGTCAGTGAACTAGAATGAATGCAGTAGGCAAGTCGCAGTGGTTATGGGGTGGCTTCATTTTTTGGTCTGAATTCATGTGCATAAACAGAGCCTCCATTGTGTATGGCCTGGGATTTGTTTTTTGTTTTTTTTCACAGACTGTAAGTACCCTTGTCATCCAGTCGGCAAATGTGTCAGCTTTGTACAAATGTGAAGCGGTCAACAAAGCTGGGAGAGGAGAGAGAGTCATCTCCTTTCACGTGACCAGTAAGCGCTGCTCTCCCAGGGGCGGGCGGGATCTCTCTTCAAGTGGGTGCTAAGCTGTCTGATACTCTGTAGCCCTTGCTATTCCTCGGGGTGGCATGGTGTTTGGGAAGAGGACTTGGACTGATAATTGATGCTTTGGTTTATAAATTGAAACTTCTCAGGTACATCTCACGTCACTGGAGAGATCACGGTTTCACATAGGCTTATAATCACAAGTCCTACATCATATTTGTGTCTCCGTCATCAGAGTCTAGCACAGTGCTTGGCTTATTGGGGTTCAGCCAATATTAGTGGGCTCGCTGCTGACGTGTTGACAAGATGGGTTTTTCTGGAGGCAATTGTAATGACATAGGGACAGTGGCCTCTAAACGCTGCTGATTTTATCTGTTCATCTTAGTTTTATGGCCAAGCTGTAGCTGATATTTGGTTAATATTTGTACAAATTTATTTACATTTCCAAATAATGTATTTTTGGAAAATAATATTATTTTGGACCTGAATTGTCCATGTTGGCTGTCTCCTTATATTATGTTGTGTGGAATTGCTAGAGCTTTACTTCTCTTGGTGCTGTGCAGCAGGTCTGAGGGCAACAGGGAGACCATAGGGGGCCTCCCCGGTTCAATCATTATCTTCTAACCATGAGTTTTACATTTCAGAGAGTCCTGTGATCACTCTGCAGCCTGATACCCAGCCGACCGAGCAGGAGAGCGTGTCTTTGTGGTGCAGCGCAGACAGAACTACATTTGAGAACCTCACATGGTACAAACTTGGCCCACAGGCTCTGCCCACACCTGTTTGCAAGAACTTGGATGCTCTTTGGAAAATGAATGCCACCATGTTCTCTAATAGCACAAATGACATTTTGATCATGGAGTTCCAGAATGCATCCTTGCAGGACCAAGGAGACTACGTCTGCTTTGCTCAGGACAGGAAGACCAAGAAAAGGCATTGTGTGGTCAGGCAGCTCACAGTCCTAGGTAGGGAGGCAACTCTGATCTCCTGGAGGCTGTTGAAATGCCTTAGATGTAGTGATTTGAAAAGCTGAGTGAAGACTCTGGCCCTCTAGGAACTTATAAAGTTAACTGGTGCCTACTTACCTTATTTACTGAAAGTCCTTGAGGCAAAAAGACTAATAATGGTGAAGTGATACGTTAAAAAAGGGGAAAATATCTTGGTTCTTTCCAACCCTAAAGGTGGAATAACTCATTACTATCTGCAAAGGATTTGCCTGAACCAGGGAAACTTCTGCCATATTCTTCAGCTCTCGTTTATTTAAGTAGGCACAGATTTATGAAAGCTCTAGTATGAGCTAGGAGGGTGTCAGAAGTTCACAGTGGTGAACAGGTGGACAGGATGAGAACACAGACAACCACCAGGCAGTCAAAGACAGTGAGGGCTCTGTGTCTGTGAGGACAGGAATTGTTTCGTTTTACTCCTTGCTATGCTGCAGTCATTGAACATTGTGGCACATGCTAGGTTCTCAACAAGATATCTGCTACATGAACAGTGCCATAGTGGGGTTGTTTAAGACTTACGAGAGCTTGTGAGAGTGGTGCTGCACTCAGTGCCTATACCTCTGTGTCATCCATATGGTCCTGAGTAGTTCAAGGTCCCTGAGATGATAATTTTGGTGAGCAGATAGCTTTATGAATTCTCTATGAAGCTTCTCTCTGAATCTCATCTAACATTAGGCCTTGCACAAAATCTGTGCAGCCATGGCTCTGTCTCTGGGGAGATGAGGCAAATTTGGCAAGTTTCTCTTCATGTCATCTCCCTCCATTTTCTCCTCTCCTTAGTGTCCCTTCCCAGATTCTAAGATGCATGTGTTCTGGTTTTTGTTGTGTTTTTTTTAATTGTTAGAGCAACAACTTCCCATGTAAACTAATCTATACTAATGTTTTAGAGGAATAATATCTTCAGAGGCCTTGGCATATTTTAAGAGGTATTTTTAGACAGACATTAGGAGGTGTTTCGCTAGTGTTAAGTCTTCGGTGTCAAAAAAAGAGATGTTTTTTAGGTGAAATCATCCCAGGGCTCTTCAAAACATATCGCACACCATATCTTCTGTTCACCCGGGTAACTGGTCTGGTTTTAAGCTACTGGAAGAATTCAGAAAGAGATGGGAAAGGGGTTCCTGGCCTTGCCACGCCCAGGAAATGTGTGCTCACCATGAGCTGGTTTGCTTCTCCAAGGACTCCCACGTTGTTTCCCAAAACGTATTCTTAGAAATTGGCTAGAGGTCAGGAAATTGGCTTAAACCCCAAAGTAGTTCGCTGTTGAGGTAATCTCATTTTGCTAAATCTTGAAATAGATTCTTTTGGTGAGGTTCCTTCCGATATTTAATTGGTTTGAATAAGATATTTCCATAGCACTTTGGTGATTTATAGGAAAAGGGTAAATCTAAAGTTTTCCTGTACATGCAAACAAATACCCATGGGCTTACTTTTCTTTGAATCTTTGACTTTCCTTAGGGTATTGGTGTTTTGTTTGTGTTTTAGTGGAAATAGAATTGGACCAGACTTTAGGTGCACCAGATTCTATTAGTTCACCTTTTTACTTAGTTATAAAGTCTTGGGCAAGTTGTTTAATTCCCTGAATCACAGTTACTTCAGCTATAAAATATAGCTAATACTCCTATCCTACCATGATAGGACTGAGAGTAAACAACAGAAATAGTATAAATGCGTTTGTACCAAATAAACATAAGGCACTCTTTGTTTGTTGAATTATACTGACGCTTTGCAATTTCCAAGAGAAGCATGGCAGAATTTTAGGGTGTCACCAGCTAGAACTTTTCTGGGAGAGAAACCATGTCTGATTAGAGGAAAAATCCATAAAGGCAACAACCTTTATCCTGTGAAAGTGACTACCAAGTTGAATCACTAATATAAATGTTCAAAGAGATGCAGTAACCTGTCTGAACCATCCTGATTTATTGATTCAGTTCACTTTCCTCAGTGACCAATGGTACTGGTATTACCTCTGTGTGTTTTCAGCTTAGTAAATCAACTGTGTACTGTTCACTAAGTTTAAATGGTATAACAGTTTACTGATACTCAAACCATTTCCAAAGTTATACCTAAATGTTCTGTTTTCTTTCTGTGTGCAAAGAGCGCATGGCACCCATGATGACAGCAAACCTGGAGAATCAGACAACAAGTATTGGTGAAACCATTGAAGTTTCCTGCCCAGTGTCTGGGAATCCCCCTCCACAGGTTTCCTGGTTTAAAGATAATGAGACACTCGTGGAGGACTCAGGTGAATAGAGCATGTCTCTCTCTCCTTGGCTGCAGCATTTTCCTGGAGATGTTGTCCAAAATCCATATTATTATTTTTTACTTGTTTGAGGTAGAAAAAACCCCAGCAATCTAAGTGTCCATGGTCTGGCTCTTTTCATAGACTTGGAATCACAGTGTTCAGAGCCTTTTTAAATTCTCCTGGAAGCCAGAAAAGCAATTTGATGAGTCAGCAGTTGATTCTATGGACTCTTCTGGAGTTAGATAATAGCCAAGATAAAGGGCAGCATTTATATTTTAATTTTTTTCCTGAAAAACTCCACTAGACCATATTATAAATAAAAGCCATAATTTTCTTCCTCTCTTAGGGATTGTACTGAAAGACGGGAATAGGAACCTAACTATCCGAAGGGTGAGGAAGGAGGATGAAGGCTTCTATACCTGCCAGGCATGCAATATCCTTGGATGTGCAAAAGTGGAGGCATTTTTCATAATAGAAGGTCAGTGGGACTTCATAGACATATCAGATGGTTTTAAAAAATTAGTTTATGTCTTATACACTTTGGGTGGGAAGATTATAGTTGATTTTTAAATATTCTTTGTACTCTAAATTTTCTATTATAAGTATATATTATTTTAATCAGACAACATAATTACTGTTATTTTCATTTTGTTTGTATCACATTTCTGTCCCTGCAGTTCTCACGGTGGAAAAATTTTAGCCAGGCAGACAGAATATCCACCTTGCCCTGATTCATTTTTTATTTGAATGGCTCAGTGAAATGGTTATAGAATTATACTTCAATATTTATTGGGAAAATCATTAGAATTACTGCATAGTCATGAAAATAAATGCTATCCAAATAGTCACAAATATGTTCATAGTTTTCATTGCACTAAAAACAATTAAGATTCATTTGTGAACAATAGACCATTGCTTTTCTGAAATGAAAAATTTGGGGTTCTTATCTGAACTTGAAAGGAAACTTGTCTGTGTATGCAGGAATGATGTGAAATCTGGCATTCTCTCAGATGGTAAAGGTAATTTGTGACAGACTATTTTATCTTCAGGAGTGTATCCCCCCCCTTTTTTTCTTAATAAACCATCAGAGGGACAATGAAAGCATATTATGCGGGGGGAGGAATGGTATGCAAGGGGAAGAAGAAAGGGTGGTGACAGGTGGAGGAACTGATGGATTTTTATGAACTCATCCTAACTTGTCTCTCAAAGTCCAAATTGTGGTCCCTTTAATCTATCAAATCTCTGTTGCCAAGTATTGCATCTCAATACCTTGACTTGTTTTCAAATCTCTAGGCTTATTACCATTTCATAAATTGCACTTACAACTAAAGATTTCAAGTGTATGAAATAGAGATTTCAAGTGACATGGTGGTTCTGTCACTTCCTCAGTGCTTCATGTTTGGGGGAAATTCTAATGGAGATGTCCATTCTATCCTTGGCTCTGCCTCACCTCAGTTAGCTGTTTGTGGCTGGTTACCAATAGCTAAGTAGGTAACATTGGCACAGGGATTAGATTTACTTCTCACCTAAGGAAAATACTAAGAAAGGAAGAAATAAATGTTTAATTTTCCTGCTAAGTTCCCAAATGTTATTATGGGAATATTAATACACAAACTTATATTGACCATTGAATCTTTGAACTTTTTACCAAGTGTAAATGAGCTTTTAAATATCTAATTTTAAACAGAGAATTACTTGAGGACATCCACCAGGGAAACATAATCTACTACCAAGCATCCTTGGTGCTCCCCTCTCAACTGGTAACTCTTATTTTGCTAACTAATTAATTACTTGTCTTTCTGCCTTCTTGAGGCTGCCCTGGGCCACTCACAGTTTGTGGCCAGTTTGATGCAAGCTGCCCTCATCCACTGGGGCTCGAAGTGATAATTGCTTCCTTATCACCTCTTTGCTAATCACTCTTAGCAGAAAGCGTTCTCTGGGCCCAATTTCTCCCACTCAGAGCTGTCCTCTGGAGCCATGAGCTTCTGTAGTTTTCCTTGTCCACCGTTAGCTTTTTCTCTTCTCTTTCCTTTCCTGAGATCTTTATTTAAATATTTCTTTATATATTTTTTAGTTACAGTTTACATACAATATTGTATTAGTTTCAGATATACAGCACAGTGATTAGACATTGATCTAACTCATAAAGTGACACCATTCCTCGTTATTACAACATTATTATTGACGATATTCCCTAGGCTGTACTTTACATCCTTGACTGCTTTTATAACTGACAATTTGTATGTCTTAATCTTTTCCTCCTTTTTGCCCATTTTCACCAACCTCCTCCCATCTGGCAAACATCAAAATATTCTCTATGAGTTTGTTTCTATTTTGTTTGTTCCTTGTTATGTTAGTCTTCTCAAAACTATACAGATCAAAACATAGATTATCAGAGTAAAACCAGACGTTTACTTTCCCCCATTAGAAGTACTTTTCTTCTCTACAGAACATGATCCTTTTTCCCCCCCATCAAAGTCTTCTCTTCTTTCAAACACTTTCCGTGGCTGTCTTTGAAGACATTGCTATTTCTACCCTTAATTACTTTAGAATTTTATTGTTGGAAGTTTTCATGAGCAAAGTTTTACAAACTTTAAATTACCTATTGATAATAGTATAAACTCCTTCCCAGTTAGAGGTGTGTGACTTTTTATTCGGGATTTTTCTATGATGGTAAGCTTGAGATCTTGCTTTAGTGTTGAGCTTTGTCATCTTATATCAAATGAGTTTCCAACTGTTGATGCTCATTCAATTGTGTCTTTCCAGGTGCCCAGGAAAAGACCAACTTGGAAGTCATTATTCTAGTAGGCACTGCTGTGATTGCTATGTTCTTCTGGCTGCTTCTCGTCATTGTTCTACGGACTGTGAAGCGGGTAACAACATAATTTCTCTTCCATCCCATGTATGTTGGTTCTCATGATTAATGAAAGCTGACTAGGGCTCTCTGAGTTGCTTCTTCCCATTGTTATTGGCTCAAGGGGCACAGTTTATTTCAATACAATAATATCTTGCCCTCTTTCTTTTGGCTGAACTATGGGGCTTTAACTGATAGAAACCACTAGAGGAGAAAAGGGCTTGGACTGTCTAGTGTAATTAAAATTTAATAATTCTGAGGTTATTCGGGAGTTGAGGGGACACTGGAAACAGGATTATAATAGGACTACTCTCGAATTCCATGAATTTTATTTAAAAATGAGACATCAGGAATGGGGCTTCTATCAAAACAATAACAAGCACACAAAACAACAGCCAAACAACGGAGTGTGTGTAACTGAAAGGAGTAATGATTTCCAGGCCAATGGAGGGGAACTGAAGACAGGCTACTTGTCCATCGTCATGGATCCAGATGAACTCCCCTTGGATGAACATTGTGAACGCCTGCCTTATGATGCCAGCAAATGGGAATTCCCCAGAGACCGGCTGAAACTAGGTATGCTTTCAAGTTATATTAAACATTTTTTTGTGGGAAACGAGTAAAATCAGATCCACCAGGGAGACTGTCAATGGACATGAGGAAACATACATTGGAACCTCTAGTTGGAACCGGCAAAAATAAAAATGTTTTACGTCATTGTCGTATGTGTGCCGCTCATAAACTACGCAGTGAAACGCGGTACATGAGCAAGTTTTGTAATGTACCCCTGCACAAAGGAAAGTGTTTCGAACGCTACCACCCAGTGAAGCACTCAATTTGGCAGGAAAATGCCCGATTACAAAGTGTTAATTTAATACTGGATTTATTAAGCCAGCTCATCTTTTTTTAGGATGGTGACAAATCTAGTCTTTGCAAATGCTGGATTCTAATTCAGAAATATTCATTTCATTGCTTGAATTTGAATAATTAACCTTTTAGTCACTTAGAAGTAGCATCCCTTATAATCATCCACAGCAGGACATTTAGAGAGTGAAGGGGGTAAATACTGAATAATTAAGCGAGGACAAGGAGTAAACTGGACAGTTCATGTTAAACTGGAACGTATGGTCCCTGTACCTCGTTGGAATCTCTGCGTATCACTTTGGTGGTGTAATAGCCCAGATCTGTTTTGTTGTTGCGGTCACTGTTGACTGTAGGTAAGCCTCTTGGACGCGGTGCCTTTGGCCAAGTGATTGAAGCGGATGCCTTTGGAATCGACAAGACAGCGACTTGCAAGACAGTGGCCGTCAAAATGTTGAAAGGTAAAAGCAAAATTATATGGTGATGTTACCCTCTATCTGTCTCATCTGGTCTTTGCACATGATGGAAAGGCTTGTATCAGTGGTTCTGTGGTTAGGTGGACCCACTAGCCAAGCATGCAGTCAACTTATATACCTTTGTGAAAATTGGAAATAAAGTTCCTCTTTTATAGCTTCATGCCAGGGTACATGGCCAGGGAGGCGAAGTTAGGGAGGCGAAGTTAGGAAGTTCAGCAGCGCTCCCTCCTCACCTTGCCTGGGAGTCCTTGTGCAAGACACAGCTTGCACAATTGTACTAAGTGAGTGGCCTGGCTCAGGGGGAAAAACACTTTGGTTACATAAAAACTGTTTCTTACTTTATTATGATGCATTAGTAAGATAAATACAGACCATCCAGAATGTGAAAATAAATTTGATATAATACATGAAAATAGTATAGTAGAGTACAAAAAACAGCATGCTCCCTCGAATTGAAATATGTTAAATATTTCACATATAAAAGATAATATAAAAAATAAGGATAGTGTGCTAGGATAAAAGGATTAGGGGTGATATTTAAAAATTTAACAACTTTGTGAATAATTGTTAATCCTAATAGGAATGGAAGTCTGGTCTTGCTGTTTTAATTTGGGGAGGTGATGCAAGTCTGGTCTTGCTGTTTTAATTTGGGGAGGTGATGCATACAAAACCCTTTGCTCCAGTTGTGATGTGCTTTTATTGATGGAGGTGATGCTACCTACCGTCTGTCAATAGGTCTTGATGGCATGTCAGAGCCATCTCCCTCCTTTTGCCTGTTCCCTCTTGTGGCCGAAGGGATATGTAATTTTGAGGTGGCTTATCAGGACCTGAGGTGGCTTATCAGGACCTGAGGTGTGGACCGTGTCTGTGAATTTCAGGGAAGTGTACCGGTTGGTGCTGGATCAAACTCACAGTCTTAGCTTCATCAGCCTTGTGTGCCAACTGGCCTTGCCAGCTGGCCCTTGTTAGGTTTCCTGCTCAGCAGAGATTGGCGGGAACTTCAGCATCGCCCTGAACACTGAGGGTATTTAATCCGTGGTATTGCTTCCTTACGAGGAAGCACAAAATAATCAGGCCCCAAGAAGCATAGTAAACCTGGTAAATGAAAATCCAGTTTTACAAAACAAGAAAATCTGGGCACAGTTCCATCTGCAGATGTATTCTCCACTTTGCAAAAGAGTTCACAATGGGTTCCTTTAAATATCAAACATTCTGAGTGCCCTTCAAGGAAGAATTTGATTTGGAATTAGAAAATATAATTTACACTTGACTTCCATGGGAATGCACTAGTTTGCAAGTAGGGCTACAGTTGTATCATCGCCGGAGGGAAAGTTGCAGAGCTTCACCAATCTTCCCAAGGTAATGCCCACACTTGTGATTTCCGTCTTCGCCCTGTATTTGTAGAAGGAGCAACACATAGTGAACACCGAGCCCTCATGTCTGAACTCAAGATCCTCATTCATATTGGCCATCATCTCAATGTGGTGAATCTTCTAGGCGCCTGTACCAAGCCAGGAGGTGAGTATCTGTGGATGGCTCTGGTTGCCGGATTTGGGCATATGCATCTCTGTTGGCCTTTGAGGGAAACCGCTCAATACTTGTGGCCTTGATTTCCTTAACCTAGGATACTTTGCGAGATTTTCAGATACATATAAATATATTTCATGGAGGTTAAGTGGGCACTATAAATAATTCTGGATCTTCCTATGAATTAAAAAATGTCCCATCACTATAATGCAGTTTGCCACTTGTACAATAGGTGTTCAGATAAGAAAAATAAACTTCCCCCCTAAATTAAAAACAAAGGAACCTTAATAGTAGTTTCCCCTAAAATGGAGTCATCTTCTTAGGTGATTGTATAGAAAAGCAAGTGGGTGGGTTTTTATTTTAATTTTTGCCAATCTTGTGGAATTGCCTTTTGGAAAAAGCAAAGTTATAATATAAGGGGATTATGACCAGCTGATTCCTATGATCCTATCCCCAGTGAAAGGTTGTAGCATTTCTCTGATATTTTCTGATTCAAAAATATGTTAAACACTTAGTGATAAATATTTTCCTTTTTTGACATTGTGTGCTGTCCACAGGCCCACTCATGGTGATTGTGGAGTTTTGCAAGTTTGGGAACCTATCAACTTACTTAAGAAGCAAGAGAAATGAATTTGTCCCCTACAAGGTATGTCATTTCCTAACTCAACTCTGGCTACATTGTAAAATGGAGGAAAATTCAGAGTGGTACAGATTCAATTTTTTGTTAAAATTCTGTGAAAAACTTGTGAGGAATCTTCTTGAATCACCTCTTGTGTGTTGTAACCTCCTCTTTTACCTTCTGGATGCTGTAATCTTCTCATGTTTTATTTTTGTGACTTTAATCTACTGACCCATTATAGATGGGGCCTGAGGAGGGGAGAAAGTGGGCGTAGTTATGGATGGGGACAGCTCTGGATTAGACTCTCTCTCCCTTATTTGACCCTGGTGAGTGGAAATCCCTCTGTAAAGAGCACTCTAATATTAGAAGTGTGTCTGAGTGAAACTTGAAATAAGGCATTTAGCTCTGTGAGCTAAAAAAAAAAAAAAGAGCTAGACTTTGTGAGAGAAAATCTATTATGTAGAACACTTGTCTAAAATTTTAGCCTGGAGACTTCATAATCTTGACATTGATGTAATTCTGGTCTGCTTTTTAATAGTTATAATCGTTTCCAAAGCTTTTTTTTAAAGAGGTCCATTTTGTAGTCAAGGAGTTTGTTCATGTGTGTGTGTGTTTTTGTGTTTTGTTTTGTTTTGTTTTTTTACAGACCAAAGGGACACGATTCCGTCCAGGAAAAGAATACGTTGGGGAAATAACCATGGATCCTAAACGCCGCTTGGACAGTATCACCAGCAGCCAGAGCTCAGCCAGCTCTGGATTTGTTGAGGAGAAATCCCTCAGTGACGTGGAGGAGGAGGAAGGTACCTGCCATTGCTTTCTCCACACTTCACTCATGCTCTTGTAGGAACAGACAAGGCGACAGGGTGTAACGAGAGATTTTGCCAAGGGAAACGTTCAATACCACCCAATATTTGAATTTCTAGACTGGCTCCATTTAGTCTCCCAAAGGTGAAGTGTGGAAGTCTAAATAAGCAGCAGGCTAGGCTATAAGACAAAGCTGGGCTAGCCTGAGAAATCTCAAACCCCAGGAGAACTGAGCAGTGGGCAACTGTCAAACCAATGCTCTTAAAATATTGGCAGGGGAGACTCAGAGTTATGTTCAATCTAGAAGGGCAAAGAGGCTCTCTGGTGGCTGATGAGCCTTCCTGTTGCCCAAAACAGTTCAGCCCCAGGCTGATTACTTCACCAGCACAGCAGAAGTTTAGTTACACCCAACCTTCTCCAAGGCAGTATAGGGTCATCTGTTGTTTCTATGCCACCCTCCCTGGCTTATCAAGTCTTCCTTTCATCCACATCCACACCTCCTTAGAGGAGTCTTGGTCATACACCTTTCTTTACCCAGTTATGCTTCCTAGGATAACGTTATGTAGGGCTCTTTCTGAGTGGTGCTGTGTTCCCAGCTGAACTTCCAGGACTTCTTCCGATTCCAGGACACACCATGTATCCACTTCCCTCAGAAGGGGCAGAGGGAGCTCCGTGCATGTAGAGATGGGGCTTCCCGACATCTGCCTCCTCTTGAGGCATGAGCTGTAAATAATCTAATCATGAAACAGTGGGAGACACTATTTCCCTTGACCTGAGGCCGTAGGTAGCACTGAAATCCAACGTCTTTCCCTTAGAAGCCTGGCAGGCAATGTGAGGCTGGAAGAGTTTGGGAAGTCTGTCTAGAACTCACGTAACCGACCCACCCTGAATGGAGCCATCTCTGCTCTATCCTTCTCTCTTACAACATGGTAGCCAGCGAGCTGGAAACCCAAGGGGTTGAGGTAGTCAATTGGAGTAGAAAGAGTGTAGGATTTTCCCTCCATTTATTCATTTGGAAAATGAAGGGTTTTTACTAATTATTCACAGACAGCTCTCTGGGTCTAAGTGTAAAAAGTCATTGAGAAAATGGCTTGAAGCCCTTTTCATACTTACAAGGTTATTACAGTTGACTTTCATTTACTTTGGTAATTGTCTCCAGGAAAGTAGCCATGTCTTATCTTATCTGATGAAAGTTAAGAGATGTTGAAACACCCATTAATGTCTTAGTGTTTATTTGTACCAGTTGCACGAACATAAATACCACCAATTTACGTAAATTGGTCATTTCTCTTCATGTTCATATCATCTTTCATTCATATCTTTGAAGGAAGAAAGCATCCTTGTAGGCCAGGTTTATTGTGTTTACAGCACTTTCTCATATTGAAAGTGCGAGAAGTAAATATATTTCTGGTATTTTTAGTTATCTGTTGTAGATTATAATTTGACCTTTGTTCTTTGTTCCAGGACAAAGCCTGGAGAGAAAAGATTCAGTGACCCTGAATATTGTTATTTTATTTTTAGAGTTCTTGATATGAAACTATTGTTTACCCCTCTGGGTACATGAAAAAAACAACAACAGTTTAGGACAGTACATTTGAAAAAGTCCTCTTTCACTCTGTTATCTGCGCCAATTTCACCTCTATTCTGTCTCCTGGATTTGCTGGTTCAATTTGGCCGAAATGGAAAAACTATTTTTGCTAAGGGGTCTGATGAAGGCTAATAATACGGGTATTCAGCAAATTCACAGAAGATAGAGGCATTTTCTTTCTTCTTGTATTTCCCAAAATTTAACTACCAAGTTATAAAATGAAGACTACTCTAACAAACTTACAAACAAATAGCTTTTGGTGGAAATACTGATCTCTGTCGCCTGCACATTTTGACAGTGTCTGAAGATTTGTACAAGAACTTCCTGACCTTGGAGCACCTCATCTGTTACAGCTTCCAGGTGGCTAAGGGCATGGAGTTTTTGGCATCTCGAAAGGTAAGACAGCTCAAGGGGAAACAGAGTGCCTCTTCAGTTCATAGATTTGGAAATAAGACCTCCAGTGCCAGGCATTGCTGTTTGTTTGGAACTGTAATTCACTCACTACTCCTGGGATTACTAAGAGACTCTATTGCGGAGGCTCCTTTTTTTCTGCTTTTTAAGGGGATATAGAGATTTCACTAAATTAATTTATGTGATTTTTGAGCCTCTGATTATTGAGCGTCTTCGAAGTGCAAGCAGTCTTCTAAGCATTAAGGATACTATCTGAACAAGCAGGCAAAGCTTCCTAGCTTCATGGAGTTTGCATTCTCACGGGTGGAGCAAACAGTAAATATCAACAGGTAAAATGCATCGTAGGTCAGATGGGAGTAAGTGCTGTGGGGAAGATACGCAGGGAAGGTTGTGGAGTGTGTCGGAGTGGCATTCTGTGTGCACATGCTCTTATGTTTGTGTCCATCAATTTTAAGCAAAGTGGCAAGGAAGGCTTTATAAGTATGTGACATTTGAGCAATGATCTGGAAGAGGTGAGGGACGGAGCCTTGCAGATATGTTTATTTTTAATTTATTTTGCATTCATCACCATCCATCAAGAAGTATTTGTTAGTGGTATAATTAGAAACCAGGAAGGACAGGCTTCAGATGAGAGAGATTAAAAGAGCTAAAATTAGAAAAGTAGGCCAAACAAAGGCTGAGGTGGGGACGTGACAAGTTACAAATATTCCAAAAGCCATAAACACCAGGGAGGGAGCAAGGTTGGCTGAAATGATCTCCCTGGAAAAAGGTACAATGGCTGGTTTGACATTAAACAAACAAAAAAATTCAAATTAAGTGTCAAGAAAAATGGTTAGTTGGCAAAACGCATTTGCTGCAGCAGCCTCCTGGGGGAAGAAAGACTGTTTGGGGTTTCTTGGTTTGTTTATTTGCTTTTTGTTTTTTTCTAAAAAATTAGGGTAAACTTCCGAATCCACTTATTTTTCTGAAATGTAAAGGTCATGACAGCTTTCAGAGCTTCAGGATCTCAGATATATCTGTGGGGAGCTCTTGTCTTCCCTCCCACAGGGAAGGGAGAGAAGCAGGATCTTACAGGATTTTCCCAGACGAAGGCTCATTGCCCTTATGATTTTTTAAAATTACTTTTTTAAAGGCCAGAGCCTGCCATTTAGTCAGGGCTCCTTTCAGCGACTGGGCAGGGGATGGGGAGGAGGGAGATCCCTTTGCTCCCCTTGCATCTACCCAGTGATTCATTGACTATCACTTGGCTGTTGGGCTAAAAAAGGAAGCTCTTAGGTTGGAAAGAAAGTAGGGAAGGTTGTCTGTTTTTTGGAATCTCCTGTTGCTCAGGCATGCTAGAGGATGCACTTTTATTGTTTTTTTAAAAATTTTTATATATTTTATTGATTTTTTTACAGAGAGGAATGGAGAGTGATAGAGAGTTAGAAACATAAATGAGAGAGAAACATCAATCAGCTGCCTCCTGCACAGCCCCCACTGGGTCAAGGTACATGCCCTTGACCAGAATCAAACCTGGGACCCCCTCAGTCCGCAGGCTGACGCTCTATCCACTGAGCCAAACCGGTCAGGGCAACGATGTGCTTTTAAATATGCCTCATTCAGAGAGAAGCACTACACCAATGTGAAGTGTGAGGTGCAGGGTGGTCAGTAACCCTCGTGCACTGGCCTAAGCATTCACATCTAAGCCTTTTATTCATTTAAAAATGTTCCCCTTGACTCTGATTTTCTCACAAATCAACCAGGTGGAGCTAAAGCTGCTCAGTAGTAGGAAGTTAGATGAAGATGGGGGATGTAGAGAAGGGAGAAACAGGAGCGGAAAAGAATAGAAGGAAAGCCGAGGAGAGTTGGTTTTCCTTTTCCGTGCACCAGAGAATCAACCTGGCTGGTGAGAAGCTGACGTTGCTTTTGTAGACCCTTACGATAACCTACACTTTGAAAACAGGATGAGCCCCACTGGGAACTGTTTATCAGCGCCAGTGCAGCTTCAGTTACATATGGAATGGGGAAACCAACAAAGGCACCAAACCAGCGAGAGCCCCTTGTTTCTGGTTTCCGTGCATTCATTCAAAATAAACCCCATTCTGGGGCGTCCCTTAGAATAACATGTTGCAACCGTATATGGAGCCGAGCTAAAGGGATGTGTGGATGTGACCAGAAACACATTCTTAATTGTGTCCAAGAGAAGTCTGTTTATGACTCCCTCATCATACTATAACTTAATTATTTAACTGCAAAGTCTGGGGCTGTTTATGGAATAAGCAGATGTGCGTCTCAACGAACCTCAGACTTTTCCCCTGAAGTGTTGATAAAAGATATTAATCCGGTGCTTGTTAATCAGTTGGTTTTCTGATGTGGGTTGTTGTGTGTGTGTGTGTTTTTTGTTGTTTTTTTTTTAAAGCATGAGGTCACAACAGATGTAGAAAAGATCAGCTGTGCTGAGACCTAAAGCACACATGATTCTTTTTGCAGTGTATCCACAGGGACCTGGCGGCACGGAATATCCTCTTGTCGGAGAAGAATGTGGTTAAAATCTGTGACTTTGGCTTGGCCCGGGATATTTACAAAGACCCTGATTATGTCAGAAAAGGAGATGTAAGTTTCAAAGATGAACCCAGTGACCTGCTAATTTGCAGAATTCAAACTCCTCTTTGCACACTTTAGGACCTGTGTTCAGGAGTAAAGGAAGTATTTTTCTTTTTAGAAACTTGCTAAGTTGGAATCTGATTCCTTGTCTTCTACCCGCTTAGGCACGCCTCCCTTTGAAATGGATGGCCCCAGAAACAATTTTTGACAGAGTGTACACAATTCAGAGTGACGTGTGGTCCTTCGGTGTCTTGCTCTGGGAAATATTTTCCTTAGGTAAGTCACTTTTCTTGATCCTTCCATCCAGACTCCAAATAAAACGATAGGTCAGTGGCCCGAAATCACCTTTCCCTGTCTTATATTCAACCTTTATTGGGTGAAAGTTACTTGCAAACTTTGTATTATAAAAACTTAAAAAAAGGAAAGAAAGAAAAAATTAGGTGATCAGTATGTTCAAGAAGCAGGTTTAGGGCTTTCTGAAGAGAAAATGAAATAACAAGCATCCCATTCCTGTTTTATTCTAGGTGCTTCTCCATATCCTGGAGTAAAGATTGATGAGGAATTTTGCAGGCGATTGAAAGAAGGCACTAGAATGAGGGCCCCTGATTATACCACACCAGAAATGTAAGACTTTAAAAGTATCCTTTGATTCTCTTTCTTTGCTCACAAAATCTCCCTGCCTAGAAGACATTATATACACCTCCTTTGTAGCCCAGTTTGTGTCCTACTTCTTTAGTCCCTCCTTGAAAATTTCAAGCACAAAGCTATCCCTTCTTCTTGAAATGACAGCATGATACCTGTACTATTCAATTAGTTTTTTCTTTTTGTATTATATCTTGATCTGTAATTTTCCTTTCTGTACACATGGGATGCTCCACCTGTAGGAAAGCACCACGTGTCTTCCGTATCCCTACTGAGCATCTTGACTTCTGGTAGACTCTTGTTAACTGTTTACTGATTCAACTGCTTATTTTCAGCATCAGATCAGGAGGAAAGAGGCAGTTAATGACATCAGTGTTTTGCTTCTCTAGGTACCAGACCATGCTTGACTGCTGGCATGGGGAGCCCAATCAGAGACCCACGTTTTCAGAGCTGGTGGAACATTTGGGAAATCTGTTACAGGCTAATGCTCAGCAGGTTTGTGATTTCCATCCAATAAATTTCTTTAAAGAGTACTTTGGTGTCCATGACTTCTCTACTGCCTAGACCTTGTCCTGGCCATCATGCTGTATTCTCAGCCACTGAATAAGAAGCTGTATTCTTTTTAGCTTCTAGTTCTAACTCATATCCTGGAAGCAGACCACTCTTATTCCTACCAGTGCATCTTTTTAAGCCTTCAGATGCTCTTCTAAAGTAACAACAGCAACATATTTATGAAGTTGATGTAAAGAATATCAACAATGGGTGGTATTTCCAGGAATTTTTAATATATTGCGCAGGCAAACACACATAGCTTTATTTTTCCCCAGTAAAAATCCGAGACCCCCATAACTTCCATAGGAGGATTTTAGACTCGTGGCCTTTACCACTAGAAAGCTAATCCGCAGACAACACCTCTTGCTACAGTGAATGGAAGCCAATTTCCCCCTGCTTTTCTTTTGAACATCTGGGGGACAGTGGCTCCAATCTGTCTTTATCATAACCCTCCCAAACATTTAAAGGTATCGTCTTGCCCTTTATTTCTTTCTTTTGATGAAATAATGTTCAATTGGGCGACCGATGTTTTTAGAAGACCTGTTTTCCTGCACATTTATTGCTTTCCTCTAGACTGTGATCATTTTTTTCTATTGCCTGGGAATGTAGAGGCTAAAATTGGACAGCATGCCCTTTAAAGGTCCTGGCCTATGTGGGTAGCGCTTTGTGAACAAATGATTTCTCAGCTCTGAGAGGCCCTGCGGGTTCTGTTGCGGCATCTGTGCCCACCGCCTGCTGGATCTCCATCGTGGCCGCAGTGCTCCGTGCCCCCTCACCCATCTGCTCCTCGATTCGTGAGCTCCTCACTTATACTTTCACGCACATCCCTTTCAAGCAGCCTTTTGTTTTGACAAGAAAATGTTAATGTTGTCCTAATGGTTTACATTTCCCATAGGAAGGCAGCTTACCCCCTAACCAAGAAGCTCCCTCGGCCTTTGTTTTTTCATGAAAAGGCCCTTGGAGGGCTGCAGCCATAACAATAGCACTCTGTGTTTATTGTTTCAGGATGGCAAAGACTACATTGTCCTTCCGATATCAGAGACTTTGAGCATGGAAGAGGATTCTGGACTCTCTCTGCCCACCTCACCTGTTTCCTGTACGGAGGAAGAGGAAGCGTGTGACCCCAAATTCCATTATGACAACACAGCAGGAATCAGGTACTATATACAGCCAACCTCCCCTGTATGGGGGGAGGGGGGAGCGCTTCAAGGTCACCTTGGGGAGGGGGTGGAAGGAAGACATTTCATAAAGCTTCTGCGTCCCATGTCCACTTTAAGCTGTAGCCCTGAGGCTAATAGAAAGAGAAGTGCTCCTCAAAGAGGGCCCGGGTAGGTGTGCTTCTGCCCATCTGTAGCCCACATTGCTGCCGTAGCTCTTCCTTTCAGAACTGTAAGCCCTGCAGCTGCAAATAGCTGGAATGCCACAGTTTGTTAACCTCCAGAAAGAGAGACCAATTTCACAAAGACATCTGTATTTAAATTATCCCCATGTACTCTTTTATTAATGTGAATTAAATGGCTCAGGAAAGCCTCAGGAAGGAGGAGTTCTGTGCATATATGAAAACACACTTATGCCTCTGGGGCTAGGATGCAGTATGCCAGGGGGATGTGCCCTGAATTAGACTGGACAGCACGTCTTCAGATACCCCTCCCAAGTCTGATTTGCAGGATTTTATTTGCATAATGAGACTTCTGGGCTTATTTAAAACACATGCACTGCAGTCCCACCCTGATTTGTAAAGGGGTTCCGAAGGCAGCTTTCTTTTTTCAGTCTCCCAGCACCTGTGCACAAGGAAAAAGTTGATACGGTTTTCTGCATTCTGATATGAAAATTGCCTTTTACTGAGCCCAGGACTACTTCCCTTTGCTTTGTTTCTTCTCGCATCACTTTGGGTGTTTTCCTCCTACAACTAGACCCCTGACAGCATGAGCCCAAGCTGCCCTGGTGTTGTGCTGTGGCTACAGGGAGGGATGCAGGCCTTGAAGCCCTTGGCCAGGTTGCCACATAGAAGATGAGGAGGCACCTGGACAGTTTGTGCCATGGAATCGCACTGGGCACCAGAAACTCTGTTGAGAGAGAAGAAAGCTCAGAGGAGTTGGAAGCCAACAAGTGAACTGCCCATGCCTGTTTGTCAAGAACTTTTGGCATTTGTCAAACAGCTTTTCCTTCTATTTTCAGATTTTGCACACATGATAACTCTCAGTGTTAGGCAAGGGTAGAAACTGTTACCTTTTTTTGATGGAAATATTGAATGTGAGGCTCAGAGGGATTACCTGGAGGAATACAATATTGAGATTCAAGATCAGATAGAAGTGGCTTGGATGCCCAGGTCAGACCCTTAGCAGCTTTGTGCTCTGGGGCAGATCTTCACTGGGACTGAGGCCAGATCCCTGGTGTTTGAAAATGATTGTTTTGAGAATTACCGATATAACGTATTTCCAAGGGAATACACTGGCACTTAGGGAGCACTCCATAAATCATAGTTCTTATGTGCATTGCTTAAAATCACCTCCCCAGGATGAATCCAGTTTCTCTGGTGTCTAACACAGTGCTGCTTTCTCCCTCATCAAAGAGGGGCTCTCAGAGAGAATGAGCAATGGAATGAATGCCTACAGGTCCACTCCCGAGTTTAAAAAAAAAGACCTAGTTCAGTTTCAGCTGGCCTTCTGGTGTGGTAATTGTTCCTGCAACACTGTTGCCTTCTCGTTGATCAGAAAGCCATTTGATCTTGAAGTCTGTTCCTTAGGTTTTCTGTGACCAGGTGGAATGAGGACCAAGTCGGCAGCATCTTGGCTCGCGTGGGCACTTTGCATATGGTGCTGAGAGTGGATGAAGTCATGTTTGTGTAATGGAAGTGCCAAACGCAGTGCAGGATCTGAGACAGGGCTGCTAACATTTATCCCCAGAAGCATGGACAAATGTGACATCACACTCCAAGCACAGGCCTGGCTTCTATTTTCTGCCTGTGATTTTTGAATCGGTCTTTCCAGCTCAGTTTCTCTTTTATCCAGCCATAATTTGAAAAATAAAGTGGAAATTGGAATCTTTTGTCTGCATGCCCCCCCCAGCCGCCTCCACCTTTTCTTCTTGTATAAAAATAAGACTCCACGGTCACATTTTAATCATCTGGGTTCAAAGAAAGGCAGAATCGAGGCATCTGCACACGGCACACTTCATTTTGTGGTTCTGCTTCCCTGGGGAGAGAGAGCCGGCTGGGGTACCTCTCAGCAGGTTTCCTCCTCTCCCAAATTTCCAGTCAAGTAGAAAAGCTGAGGCGTCTTTCTCACTTGCTTTCTCTTCTACTTTTCAATTCCATTGCATTACAAGTAGAGCTGGACAGAGGCATCACTGTGGGAACCAACCTCATGATTTGCTGTGTGGTTAAAAATATGTGTTCAGCATTTACTTAGAGAGAGGCTGAGAGGTATGCCGGGGGGAGGGTGGGGAGGAAGGACCACCGGTGGCTAGACTTAGCTTTCTCTCTCATTTCCCCCTGCAGATCAGCTCTGGCCCCGAGTTTGCATGCTGCTTGCAAGAAAACACATATTAATTGCACTTGTCTTTGTCTGAAGGCAGTTTGGGGACCATCTGCGGTTGCTCCATCATTTCCCCCTGGTAGTTTCATGTCCCACTCCAAGCAGCTTATCAAAGATTTCTTTTCAGTTCTCTCACAGAGAAAGGTTTGGCACACAGCATCTTCTTCATTTTGGTTAATTGCTGGTGATGACTAAATGTTCCTTGAAGATTGATGCTTGGGACAGTCTGCTAGCTAGAGGTTTCTGAATTTGGCTCTGATTTTAGACAGCTTGAAGCAAAATTGTCTTTTTTCCATCTTTTGTCTATCTTATACCCCACAGACCCCTTCTCCCCACCAAGTCTTATTACACGGTCTGGCCACACATGGGAGAGAGCAATGCTGTGCACATACTAGGTGCTTAATAAAAACTTGAACAATCATAAGCACTGCTCTCTTCTTCTTTTTCCTTCTTGGTACTTTTCCAAGGGAGTTAACATAGAGCAGGGTAAAACAAAACAAAACAAAAAACCCAACAACAAAAACAACAGCAACAAAAACAACACCTGCATGGGCTTTAGTGTCTAATACCAAAGTGAGAATCCCAATTCTAGCTATTTCCTCCCTGAGTCTTAGCTGCCTCATCTCCACATGGGAAATAACACACACACACACACACACACACACACACACCCTATTTTGTAGTTTTGGGAGGAGCAAGTGCAGCAATATCCATGAAAATGCCCTTTTAACTGTGAAGGGCCATCAACTTTTGGAGTTACTGGGCTCAGAAGTCAAGAGGGAGCTGTCCTTTCTGAGGAAGCTGTGTTATTGCCCAAGGCCACCAATTTTAGTTGATTCTCTGTCCTGACCATCTCTTGAATCTGTCCACTTCTCCCAATCCTGTAAGCATCCCCTTTCTTTAGGCTCCTCTTCTTTCTCCCAGATGAGTGGGATTGCCCCCTCACTGGTGTCACTGGCTCTGGTCTTACCCTCCTCAACCTTAGAGACAGGTGCCGTTTGTGAAGATGCCAAGTGACAATGGTTGAGGAGCATTTAGCCCAGTGCCTGGCACATGAAAGGCTTCCTGAATGAGCGAGTGAATGAATGGTTGACTATGCTTCTAATAGTTTTGAGCAATTGCCACTTTTCAGAACTGAACTTAGGAGAAGGGGGCTTTTTCTGTCTCCATGTATATCATGTCTTGTTTCTTGTGGAGTTTCCCGAGTGAGGATGTCACTGTGAACTTCACTGGCTCCTCTCTTTAGGAGGAAGAACCAGCCTCCTGGGGCAGGAGAGGGAGACTCGGTTTCAATTCTCTTCCTTTGGCCCCAGTTAGTCTTCACTCCACTCATTCACAGAAAACATAAGGAAACACAAGTTAGCACGTACAGAAGGTTGCTTATGGTGGAAAGTACGCTGGGAAAAGAGTGAAGAGTGAATTTGTTGTCCCTCTCTGTGAAAAAGGCTCTCCTGCTCGCCACTCAGGCTGTCAGTGATTTTAACCAGATGGGTCAGACTCACCCAAAGTCACAAGGCAGGGAAGGAGCACCCCGTGGACACAGGAGATGTTGTCTGACAAATCCCAGTCTTTGGGCTCCTGAGGGAATCTGGTACCCTTTTGAATACATAGGAGGAAAAGAAGCTTTGGTTGATAGAACATCATTCTTTCTAAGAACACTTATTGGGGTCCTCAAACTTTTCAAACAGGGGGCCAGTTCACTGTCCCTCAGACCGTTGGAGGGCTGGACTATAGTTAAAAAAAAAAACAAACTATGAACAAATTCCTATGCACACTGCACCTATCTTACTTTGAAGTAAAAAAATCCAAGGTGGCAAAATCACCCGGCAGGCCGGATAAATGTCCTCAGCGGGCCACATGTGGCCCGCGGGCTATAGTTTGAGGATTCCTGACTTACCATATACCATTATTTACCACCTCATTCATCCTCCTTATTCATCTTTCTGATTGTTGGAGGGAAGGCTATGGCCAATACATTTTAAAGATGTAGCAACTGAGGCATAGAAATATTTATGACGTTCCCAACTTTGTGTAGACTTTGAAATAGACAAAATATCTCGTGATTCTTGAATCACTGCCCTTTCCTAAGACCAGCAACTCTGAGGGCTGGAAGTAGGGGACAGTGAGACTCAGCCTGCCCCTGTCTACACACAAAGCTGCTATTTTATGTAGACAGAGGTGATGATCTTCAAATCCTGCTGGGTTCAGCATCCTGTAGTGACGCCTGAAGGTGCTTCCCTTACGCATCTTCCATTGGATGTTTGCTCTGTAGACATTATCTAGAAACATTTTCCTAGGACATGGCCAGGCAGCTGTGAAACATTCCCTGATACAGTGAGAACTCAGTGGAGCAGTTGCATGCAACGAGGAAGCCAAGCAGAAGGCAGTCGATCATTTAATTTGCTGCTGTTGTCTGTAGGCCAGCCCTGGACCTCAGAAGTAGAATTCAAAGGAAAAGGGGCTCATCTAGGCCCCTCAGTTAGATTATACTTTTAAATGGACTTTCACAGGAAATAAAGCCTTTAATGTGTGCTAGCAGAGAAAGATTTTGTTTTGTTTTTCTTTTCCAAAGGATGTTTTGAAGGTCATGGTTAAATTTGTGGTTGAAAGATAATGAACTTAGGTATCACTTATGGTATCTGTAGCCAAATATACCACCACCAAAATATAAATATTTGTTCTTTTATAGTCAGTATCTGCAGAACAGTAAGCGAAAGAGCCGGCCTGTGAGTGTAAAAACATTTGAAGACATCCCGTTGGAAGAACCAGAAGTAAAAGTAATCCCAGATGTAAGTACATCTTTTAAAAATAGTCTTAGAAATAATACAAAGGACGAAACATTAGCTAAATAAATATTAGTCTAAGCATGAGAGTCTTGGAGGCTCATTATACGGTTTTCCTTGAGGATCTATGTCATGGGGTCACTACTGAAATGAAACTTAGGCCCCCTTGCTTTTTCTATAAGTAAAGCTCCTGGTTCAAGGTTCAAGATATTCTACCTTCATGCCCAGTTACACTCAAGTGTAAATAGTATCACTGAAAAAGAGGGATGGAAATGGGCCCCTCAGCTTCTTTTTCCTAAATTCTTCTCCTTTTCCCGGTCAGGGTCTACTTCTAGGGTGCAGCTGCTCCCTCTCTCAGCTTGCAAAGTTTCTGGCTATGACACCTTTACCTCCCTCTGCAGAACATTGGAACATGTTATCTGATAAATGGGTTAAGAAATCAGTTTAAGTAAGTAGTAGGTCAGTGTACACACTCAATCAACTGTGCCATCTCATTGTCTTTTAAAAAGGACAACCAAACGGACAGTGGTATGGTTCTTGCATCAGAAGAGCTGAAAACCTTGGAAGACAGAAACAAATTAGCTCCGTCTTTTAGGTAAGGTTCGGCCAAACAGAAATGGCAAATTTCAACAGGAAATGTAGGCAGGAGCCTAGAACTTTCAATGTAGGTGCAGAGTTTTCACGTTTTGTGTCTTTGTTGGTTGGGCAAATTTGCATTAACCTAAATAATAAAGAATTATAAAAATAAAACAATTAAAATAAGTGGTAAGTCTAAAAAAGAATTTGAAATAAATTAGAGGATTTTTAGAAGATTTGTCTGGTACTGGCTAAATAACAAAGAGGCCATTATTAAAATCTTGTGGACTCTGAAGAATTTTCAAACCTGTATATAAATGGTGCATCTGTTCTTAAGAAGTGTGACATATAAATAAGATAATGTCAATTTGTTTAAGACACTTAAACATTATTGGCTGAGTTTGCCTACATAATTGCAGAAAAAATACTAACTTTTGTTTTGAATACCCTTTTCTCCATGTAGTTCCCTAGGAACTTGTAGTTGTTTTAAATAGACGTGCCTAACAAGTAAATGAAAACCTATATTTAAAAGAATAATAGACTGCAGAGTAGTTATTTATTTGTTAGTGGGTTCATTCAAAGAAAGAATAGAGAAGATTTTTATCTACTTATAATCTGTTGTATAAAATGGGAATACCCCTGGGTAATTGAGTGATGTTCATGTTGAAAAAAACCACCACATTAAAATGTGCAATAGTGCTATTTTGTTTGCCTTAAGGCCAACGTAAGAAATTGTGAGAGCCAATCATGTTTTATTCACTGATTCAAAATATATTTACTCAGCAATAACTATGTGCCAGTTACCATGCCATGGCTCGAGACACTAAACTTATTTTATTGAGATTGGATTAAAAGAAAACATTGCATTTCTAGTGATTTGAAGTCACTTTTAAGCCATATACGAGCACGGAGTTACTAAAATCCATTTTGCAACTTTTAATATGAATAATTTGGTAAAGCACTTATTGAGGGGAAAGCCCACATCTCAGAATGGCTTGAAAAATATAAATCTTGACGTTTTAGGTCAACACAGCCTACATGTCTCAGCTTTGACATAATTATCATCTGTCATGATTCCACACCATTGAAAACATTCTCTTCATGCTGCTGAGTGATCCAGGTCCTCAGTCCTCCCAAAGAATGTGATTTTGATGAGTGAACAAGCAGTTTCTGACATGTCTGGCTTGATTGCACACACACATGCACACACACACGCACACACTTCAGATTATTAAAGTGTAATGCTGCTCGAGAACTCTATTGACACCATACACATGCCTTGTAATCCCCTAGTTGACAGTGTGGGGAAAGCACATCCCAATTTCCTTTTATATCATGAAAGAGTCTCTTTGGCTCCTATTGTATACAAACCTGTCACTCCACGAGGCCATAAAAATGCTCCATTGGTTGGAGCCTTTGGATAAGTCAGGAGAACTGCCTTTCATCTCATCTCAGGCTTGAAAGATTCAGACCTGAATAAGAGGATTTATCTGCAAGGACAAATTCATGCTAGTCCTGAAAATAGACAATGTCTGAGTAAACCTGATATGTTGATTAACAAGTGGGAGAGATAGGGGCTGGTGTCTCCAGGGAGATTACAGCCCACAGAGAGTTGGTAATAGGGTTTGGGGAAGAAGCCAAAGAACTGCCTTTTCTCTGCCAACTTACACAGTTGCCATTTTTCCCGCAGTGGACTGATGCCCAGCAAAAGCAAGGAGTCCGTGGCATCCGAAGGCTCCAACCAGACCAGTGGCTACCAGTCTGGATATCACTCAGATGACACGGACACCGCCGTGTACTCCAGCGAGGAGGCAGAACTTTTAAAGCTGATGGAGGTTGGACTGCAGGCTGGCAGTGCAGCCCACACTCTCCAGCCCGACTCTGGGACCGCACTGAGCACTCCTCCTGTTTAAAGGGAGGCACCCACGTCCCCTACTCCTGGAAATCACATGCGAGGTGCTGCTCAGATTTTCAAGTGTCGTTCTTTCCACCACCAGGAAGTGGCCACATTTGATTTTCATTTTTTTAAAAAAAAGGACCTCAGACTGCAGGGAGCCAACCCCTAGGCATTTCCTGACAAGATGCCTGTGACCCAAGAATGTGTTGTGTCTTCTCCCAGTGTTGATCCTATTCTCGTTTTCATTCATTTAAAAAACGTGTATGATGCTCCCTGTTGTGGGTCTCCCCCAGGTTATAACAGGAGAAGTTCAAGAAATGGCTTTGTCTTCTAAGAAGTAGCAATACCTGGGGAGTTGACACCTCTGTAAAACAGGAGCTGATCCAGGCAGTGAAAGTGCTTTTGGTGTTGAAGATGAGACAGACTATCGGGGTTGAGACCATCTGAGAAGCTTTGTTTACCATGTGGGTCCTGAGCCAAGTCTTACATGTGGGGTTTGGACTGATGGAAAGGAAGATGTCGGCTTGCTTTGAGAGCCTACTGGAGCCTGCAAATGCATTGCGTTGGCTCTGGTGGGGGTAAGCATGGGGTCTGCAAGGGAACGTAAAGGCTTCAGACGAACTTACTGGTTTTAGAAGGTTGCGTGCTCTTCCCTGTTGGGCTAAATGAGAGTTCCTTGTGCTGTTTCCGACTCCTAATGAGAGTTCCTTCCGGACTGTTACGTGTCTCTTGGCCAAGCCCCAGGAAGGAAATGATGCAGTCTCCCAGGCTGATCCTTTATTCAGACACCACAAAGAAAGGACATTCAGAAGAGGCCCCCTGTCTTGTTGAAGAATTCTGACTCTACAAACCAGCTTCGGGTTTCTTCTGGATGAATACCCACATACTGTCCCTACATGAGATGCCCGAGCCTGAATGCAGCAGGTTCAGTGTCAAGCTGTGGTGTCAAAGCCTCAGAAAGGAGTTTACCCTTCGGTTCCTCTCTCCCCTGTGCCATCCCCCTCCCGTTCACCCCGACTAGTCAGTGTTTCACTAATTTGGCCTCCACACCCTACTCCACACTGATTGGGTTTGTTCACTCTGAATAACTATTAGTCAGATTTCAAAATTATTTTATAGCCCAAGTTATCACAACATCTATTGTATTGTGTAGACTTTTAACATGTAAAGCTATTTCTACTGGTTCTTGTTTCCTTCTTAAAAAACAAAATGTATTTTTCATTTGGTACCATAGTGTGAGATGCTGGGAACCATGACTCTCAATCATGCTATGGCACATATATTTATAGTCTGTTTATGTAGAAACAAATGTAATATATTAAAACCTTATATTATATATAGTGAACTTTGTACTATTCACATTTTGTATCAGTGTATGTAGCATAACAAAAATCATAATGCTTTCATTTTATATATATAAAAAACCGAAAAACTTGAAGGAATCCATTTGCAAGGTTGACTGTATCTATCACTTCTCTCACTTCTGAAATGAAGGAGGGGAATCAGACATAATTTTTATGTGGTGGTTTTTCATTTTTACTTGTTTTCTTATTCTTCTTATAAAGGATATTTTCATAAAATGTTTATATACTTTACAAACCAATAAATGTATTCTTAGTAAAACCATACAATGGTATAAGATTATCCTAACTATTTTGAGGGTACATACTTCTGGCTTGAGGTGGATTTGCTCCTGACCCCCCGCCCCCCTTCTTCTTCAGGACACTGATAATTCATGCACATATGCACTCTCATTGTATTCCAAGCACTTTTTGAAGTCTGAAAATATGGACTGAGACATGTGCTGAGTTCTCTAACAGTATTTGTGGCCAACCATGAAAGTCAGAGGGTGAGAGACCCCGAGATAGGTGGCATGGGGCCATATGGATAGTGTTCCATAATATTTTACTCTAGTCTTACAGTGTCAGAACATCAGATTGAATGATGTCATTTTCAATGATTAATTTTGCCTGAATTCAATAAGTGGAATTATCTAACAAGTTATTGACACCAATGAGTATCCCTTTTCTTTGTGATACAAGATTTTGGAATGTTTATATAGTCAAATATGCTTATTTTTTTAAAAATGGCTTCTAGGTTTTTTAATCTTATTGAAGAAGGTCTTCCCAATTCTAAAATAACCCCAAATTCTAAATTTTCATTTTTTTCTTTACGTTTAAATTCGTTGGGATTTATTTTTGTATATGAAGTGAGATAGGGGTTTAGCTTTGTTTTTTTAAAGTGGTTGTCAATAATGGCAGTACCATTTATTGAATATTAGAGACCCAGTGCATGAAATTTGTGCGTGGGGGCATGCCTCAGCCCGACCTGCACCCTCTCGTAATCTGGGACCCCTCAGGAGATGTCCGACTGCCGGTTTAGGCCCAATGCAGGAACCTTCTTGCAATCTGGGACCACTGGCTCCTAACCGCTCACCTGCCTGCCTGCCTGATCACCCCTAACCACTCACCTGCCTGTTTGATTGCCCCTAACCAGTTTGCCTGCCTGCCTGATTGCCCGTAACTGCTCGCCTACCTGCCTGATCACCCCTAACCACCTCTGCCTTGGACCCTGCTGCCACAGCTTCATCCAGAAGACATCCACAATGACAGCCAGAATGATGTCTGGAAGATCATTTGGCTGTCCAGTCTAATTAGAATATAATGTCTTTATTATTATAGATACCTCTTTCCCCTCCAACCTCCCAGGGTTGGGGAAATATAGATTGCAGCAATTTTCAACCCTATCATCTCCCTGAGACATTATGCACAGCTTTACGGTGAAGAGGGTGGCTATGGATGTGTGGTTCCTTTAGTGGATTGGGGTCTTCTGACAGATGCTGTGAAACTATAGGTCAGCCCTGGCCTCTTCTTTTGCATTATTATATTGTCATCCAGTAAATGAATAGGAGAAGAGTCTAGGTTATTCAAGATAGAGGAGGCCACAGAGAAAAACAGAATTTTCTTCATTTTAGGAAAAAGGGATTTTGTTTCTCATGAGCAGCCCTTGGCACTGTTTCCAATGCCAGGAATTTGGATTCAGTTAAAACTTCACACTTTATAAAGAAGCACTCCAGCACCTTGAGCAGAATGATTAGGAGGTGAGGTTGGCCCTCTCTTTCCTCTCTCTTCTGTCTTCCATTTCCCTTGTCCTTAGCTCCTTTTCTCTCCTCATTCACTCCATGTATTAAGAGAACTTTGTGACTTTCTTACGTGTTTCCTGCATGGTCCTATTTTCAAAGCGTTAATTGTGTTTTAGATGAGGCCAGGACTGTCTCCCCTTGGCTCCTGCCCTCTTGCCTCTCTCCCATTATTTGCTCTGTTCCTTTCCCTCCTCTCAAACTCCTCTGTCCCTTCACCTTCTGTTTCTCTCTTTGCACTGTTCTACTCCTCCACAACCCCCACCCCCACTTCCACCCCCCAGCAGCTCTTCTCCTCAATCACATCAACAGAGAAAATGAAAATTGTAAGAGTCTTATTAAGTCCATTACTCCTGGACTAGGCTTTCCTATTAACGCACATTTCTTTGTCCTCTTTAGTGAAAGGAAAGAAGAAAAGTAAAAATCTCAAAGCCACAACTTTGTAGTTAACGGAACTCAATTTCCCTGTCTCCTTTAGCTTGTATTTCTTTCTGCCTCTTACTCAGATACGGTTCACCAAGATGATAAAATGCAGGTAAAGCCTGAAAGCTAAAGCCTTGAGACAGTGGTTTTCACATTTCTCCACATCTGCATGCCCTTCTCCCTTAATGGTAGTAGAAGTAGTGGCCATGCCCTCCTGGGTGTATAGTGAGCAGGGCTCAAAGAGAGTTCTCATCTCTTCTTACAAAATTGCATTTGCTACATGAATCTCTTCCATGTCAGGGTTTAGACATAAGTGAAAATCTAGGCAGTCTTTGTGAAAGCAATTTTAAGCCCCCTTTCTTTGGGTGTATGTGTGGGGGGTTACAGAATGATCTTAGGTGAATAACTTATTTTATTTTGAATGAAGAAAAGTAGAGGAATCTGGGAAGAGCAACCCAGAAAGATATTTAATAGCCAAGTTGGCCTTACATTCTGGAGGGAAAATTGTAGGACATAACAGCCCAGCAGAGGTCTGGCTCATAGATATGGAGGCTGAATTAGGGAAAAAGTTCCTTAAGAAAAAGGAAGACCACTGATAAGACAAGGGTTACAGTAAACTGTGATTGATATCAAGTGAATGTTAGTGAGAAGATTTGTAATTGTACCGTTCTTCACACTATATCACAAGGCTTTTATATAACTGCTACACCTGTACAGCAGCATTAAATTCAGCAGCATCACTCATTTAGTTAGTTTGTTTGTTTAAAAATGAAAGAATGGAAATATATGGTTTAGTTGTTTATTTTGGCCCCACCCATCAATTAGTCCAGATACTTTAGAACCTATGCTCAGTGTACTTACCTGTAACTGGTGACAGTGAGACCTCAAACCTTCATTGTTTGACACTCTCAGCTTTTAGAGATACATTGCAAAAGGAAAATGGCAGGGAATAAGAAAACTGGACTTTGCTCTAGTTTCAATCCATTCTTTGCTCTGTGTATGCTGTCCCTTTTTCAGAAAGTGACGTTTTGAGGGAATAAATTCAGGAAAGTGGGTTGAGTTATTTAGTATTGAATGTACTCTCATGGCTGGACTCTCAGCCCCTGCGCAACTTACAGGATATGGGCGTGGAATGACTCACCAAGAGCCCTCTGAACTGCTGTTCCGAGGAGAGGTTTAATGGGAGCCTGGCGCTGTGCTGGGTGGGTGATCTCTTTAAGCTGAAATGACTTATCCCGACAAAGGGGATCGGAAACATTCCATTCATTGCCACAGAGAGAACATAAATGGAAATGAAAATCCAGATACAAAGTAGAGAATTTAAGCTGGATATACAGTGACTAAAAACATCCTACATTCATCCCCCAGGTTAACAAGAAAATTAGTAGAAAGTATCCTGCAGCACATATTGAGAAAAGCAAGGCCTTCCATAGAACCAAGTACCAAAGACTCAGCCCTTAATAGTGATCATCTACAAGAGACCCACCTCAGAACAAGGGACTCACACAGACTGAAAGTAAAGGGATGGAAAAAGATTTTTCAGGAAAATAGAAATGAAAAAAAAAGCTGGGATAGCAATACTTATATCTGACAAAATAGACCTCAAAGGGAAGGCTATAATGAGATAAGGAAGGCCACTTTATAATACTAAAAGGAGCAATACAACAGGAGGATATAACTCTGGTAAACATATATGCACCCAATGCAGAAGCACCCAAATACATTAAAAAACAAAACAACACAAAAACTTTCTGGAAGGGAGAGATCTACAGCAATACAATCATAGTAGGGGATTTTAATACTAATTGACATCACTGGATAAATCCTTCAGACAAAAAAAATCAGCAAAGAAACAGAAATCCTAAATGACTTACTAGATGAGTTGACTTAATCAACATCTTAAGAACATTTTACCCCAAAGCTACAGAATATATATTCTTCTCAAGTGCACATGGGTCACTTTCAAAGATAGACCACATATTGGAACACAGGCAAAGTTTCTCCAAATTCAAGAAGATAGAAATCATATCAAGCATCTTCTCTGATCACAATGGCATAATCTTAGAAATAAATTATAATAACAACAATCATAAAAATTCAAACACTTGGAGGCTAAATAGCATGTTATTAAACAATGATTGGGTTACCAAAGAGATCAAAGAAGAAATAAAAAAAATATCCTGGAAACAAATGACAATGAAAACACAGCAATCCCAAATATATGGGACACAGTGAAAGCAGTCCTGAGAGGGAAGTTCATAGCATTATAGGCCTACCTCAAAAACAAACAAACAAACAAAAGCCCCACAAAAAATAAATAAAACAAGAAAAACTGGTAATAAATGATCTAACTCTACAACTTAGAGAATAAGAAAGAGAGCAACAAGAAAAGCCCAGAGTGAGCAGAAAGGACAGAAATAATAAAGATCAGAGTGGAAATAAATGACATAGAGACCAAAAAAAACACAACAATACAAGAGTTGGTTCTTTGAAAGGATAAATAAGATTGATGAACCTCTTGCCAGGCTCACCAAGAAGAAAAGAGAGAGAACTCAAATAAACAAAATCAGAAATGAAAGGGATGAAATAAAAATAGACCCCACAGAAATACAAAGGATTGTAAAAAAAAAAAAAGAAAAAAAAAAGTGCTATGAACAACTCTATTCCAACAAACTGGTCAACCTTGAAGAAATGGACACATTCCTAGAAAAATACAACCTCTAAAAACTCAATCATTAAGAATTAAAAAAATCTGAATAGGTTAATAACTATAGAGGAAATTGAAGCAGTAACAAAGAAAACTTCCAGCAAATAAAGCCCTGGGCCAAGACGTCATCATAGGGGAGTTTTACCAAACATTCAAACAAGAACTAAAACCTATCTTTTACAGACTATATCAAAAAATTCAAGAGGGAGGAACATTTCCAAGCTCTTTCTATGAAGCCAGCATTATCCAATCCGCAAACCAGATAAAGACACTACAAAGAAAGAGAAATACAGGCCAATATCTCTGATGAACTTAGCTGCTAAAATCTTCAACAAAATCCTAGCAAATCAGATTCAGCATTACATTAGAAAGACCATACACCGTGACCAAGTGGAATTTATTCCAGGGATGCAAGGATGGTACAATATCTGCATATCAATAAATGTGATATATCACATAAACAAATTGAGAGATAAAAAATCACATAATTATATCAATTGATGAGAAAAAGCATTTGAAAAAATGCAACACACTTTCTTGATATAAACTCTCAGCAAAACGGGAATAGAGGGATTACCTCCACATAATAAAAGCCTTATATGATAAACCTACAGACAACATCATACTCAATGGGCAAAAATTGAAACTATTTCACCTAAGAACAGGAACAAGACAGGATGCCCACTCTCACCACTCCTGTTTGACATAGTACTGGAAGTGCTAGCCATAGCAATCAGACAAGAAGAAGAAATAAAAAGCATCCAATTTGGAAAAGAAGAAGTAAAACTGTCCTTATTCACAGATGACATGATACTGTACTTGGAAGATGCTAAAGATTCCATCAAAAATTGACTAGATTTAATAAATGAATTTGGCAATATAGCAGGATATAAAACTAGCACTCAGAAATCTATGGCTTTTTTTTATACACCAATAATGTACTCACAGAAAGAGAAACAAACAAACAAACAAAACTAATCCCATTTACCATTGCAACAAAAAAATTAAGATACCTAGGATTAAACTTAATTAAGGAGATAAAAGACCTGTACTCAGAAAACTACAGGACATTGAAAAAAGAGATAGAAGAAGACATAAACAAATGGAAGAATATATAGTGTTCATGGATTGGTAGAATTAACATCATTAAAATGTCCATGCTACCCAAAGCAATCTATAGATTTAATGCACTTCCCATCTATAATAATAAAAACCTAAGTGACCATTGCAACCTAATGGACAATTGAACAGGCTGTGTGGGACGACTAGGCCGGCAGGGGGGGATAGTGAGGGGTGACCAAACAATCAAATAGTAGGCTGCGTGGGGTGACCAGGCTCACAGGGGGGGCAGTTGGGGACAACCAGGCTGATGGGGGGGGGCAGTGAAAGGTGACCAAAGGACTGAGCAGCAGGCTGGATGGAGAAACCAGGCCCACAGCAGGGGCACTTGGGGGTGACCAGGCTGGCAGGGCGGGGGGCAGGGACAGTGGGGGTTGACCAGGCAGGCAGGCAGGTGAGCAGTTAGCATCCAGTGGTCCTGGATTGTGAGAGGAATGTCTGACTGCCGGTTTAGGCCTGAGTCCCAGGATCAGGCCTAAACCGGCAGTCAGACATCCCCCAAGGGGTCCTGGATTGGAGAGGGTGCTGCTGGGCTGAGGGACCCCCACCTCCCCAACACACACACACTGTTCACAAATTTCATGCCCGGGCCTCTAATTAAAATATCAATGGCATATTTCACAGACTTAGAACAAATGCTTCAAAAATTCATATGGAATAAAAGAGGACCCCAAATAGACTCAGCAATCTTGAGAAAGGAGGACAAAGTTGGAGGAATCACAATACCAGATATCAAGTTATATTACAAAGCCACTGTTCTCAAAACTGTCTAGTACTGGCACAAGAACAGACATATAGACCAATGGAACAGAACAAAGAACCCAGAAATTGATCCAAGCCATTATGCTCAATTAATATTTGACAAAGGAGGCAAGAGCATACAATGGAGTCAAGACAGTCTCTTCAATAAATGGTGTTGGAAAAATTGGACAGATACATGCAAAAAAAAATGAAACTAGACCACCTATTTACACCATACATAAAAATAAATTCAAAGTGGATAAAGGACTTAAACTGAACACAGGAAACCATAAAAATCTTAGAAGAATCCAGAGGCAGCAAAATATCAGACATGTCGCACAATATCTTTACCGATACAGCTCCTAGGGCAATGGAAATTAAGGAAAAAATAAACAAATGAGACTATATCAAAATAAAAAGCTTCTGCATATCAAAAGAAACCATCCATAAAACAACAAGAAAGCTCACTGCATGAGAGAACATATTTGCCAATGTTATATCTGATAAGGGTTTAATCTCCAAAATTTATAGGGAACTCATACAACTTAACAAAAGGAAGATACATAATCCAATTAAAAAATGGGCAAAGGACCTAAATAGACACCTTTCGAAAGAGGACATTCAGAAGTCCAAGAGACATATGAAAACATGCTCAAGTCACTAATTATCCAAGAGATGCAAATCAAAACAATACTGAGGTACTATCTCACACCTGTCAGAATGGCTATCATCAACAAATCAATAAACAATAAGTGCTGGTGAGGATGTGGAGAAATAAAGGAACCCTCTTGTACTGCTGGTAGGAATGCAGACTGGTGCAGCCACTGTGGAAAACAGTATGGCATTTTCTCAAAACATTAAAAATGGAACTCCCATTTGACCCAGTAATCCCACTTCTAGGAATATATCCCAAGAAATCAGAAACACCAGGCATAAAGGACATATGCACACCTATTTTCATAACATAACAATTTATAATAGCTAAGATTTGGAAACAGCCTAAGTGCCCATCAGCAGATGAGTGGATTAAAAAACAGTGGTACATCTACACAATGGAATACTAAACTGTTGTACAAAAGAAAGAACTCTTACCATTTGCAACAGCATGGATGGACCTGGAGAGCATTATGCTAAGCGAAATAAGCCATTCAGAGAAAGAAAAATATCACATGATCTCACTCATTTTTGGAATATAATGAACAACATAAACTGATTAACAAAAATAGATCCAGAGACAGAGAAGCAGTGAACAAATAAACTTCAGAGGGAAAGCAGGAGAAGGGGTGGGAAAGAGATCAACCAAAGGACTTGTATGCATGCATATAAGCATAATCAATGGACACAGACACTACGAGGGTGATGGCATGTTGCTAGGGAATGGGGGAGGTTGGGTAGAGGTCAATGGGGGAAAAGGAGACATATGTAATACTTTAAACAATAAAGAATTAAAAGAAAAAGTGATACACACACACTCACACACATGAGGAATATTACTCAGCCCCCCAAAAGAATGAAATCTTGCCATTTGGAATAGTGTGGATGAAACCTAGAGGTTATTATGCTAAGTGAAATAAGTCAGACAGAGGAAGATAAATACTGTATTATTTCACTTCTATGTGAAATCTAAAAAACAAAACAATCAGACAAAACAAAACAGAAACTGACTCATAGATACTGAGAATGAACTGATGGTAGCCAGAGAGGATGGGATATGAGAGAATGGGGGAAGGGGAATCAGTACAAACTTCCAGTTATAAAGTAAATAAGTCATAGGGTTGGAATGTATAGCACAGGGAATATAGTTAATAGTATTGTAATAACTTTGTACAGCAACAGATGGTTAATAGATTGTCCTGGCAATCACTTTTCAAGGTACATAAATGTTGTACACCTGAAACTCATATAATGTTGTATGTCAACTATATATTAATAAAAAAAAAAAAGAAAGAAAGAGCTCACTGATTAGGATTCAAAGTTTGACTCAAATGTTGGGATGAGGCACCATGGCTTTAGCAATGGCTTTAAACTAACAAATATCAGTTTGCCAAGATCAATTAGGAAATGACCAATTTGCCAAAAATCAGTTTGTCAAATGATCAGTTTGCCCAGTGAATAACATCAAATTAAATTCATCAATAAACCCAAATTGTTAAGAATTATTTATAGACTTTACAACAATTTGTATTGACATTTTCTGTGTAATTATAATGAACTGATCCTCCATCTGTCTTATAAGCAGAATTTTATGGACTGTTCATTTTTCAAAGGATTTAAATCTCTCATGAATATATTTAATCACTGTCAATGATTCATTCAAATGCATAAATTTCAGCATAAGATTATATTATATATTTGCCATTAGCATGGAAATGCCACACCAGTCACATCAATATGAAATGTTGATTTTTTTCTTACCAATTGCTAGAAATGTAAAATTAAGGCTTATTTGTCACTTGAGACATTGTTAAAATCACATTCAAAAGAATAAACTCTAACGTGTCTGGAGCAATTCTATTATACTAAGAATGTTAGCTCCATCAAGACAGGAATTTTTGTCTATTTTGTTCAGCCTTAATTTCCATTGCCTGAGACAGTGCCTGGCAATAGTAAGCACTCAATATTTCTGGAATGCAACAATAAAATCGGCCACTTGGCAAATAGAATTTCAGCCAATTGCCTCTCAGCAAGTTGATTTTTGGCATTTTAGCCTGCTCTCCTATGCACCAGCAAGAGCACAGAAACTCAGGGGCTATTGTTGACTGTGTTTTCAGGGTATGCTGATGTTTTCCAAAGAGGTGAGGGAAATTTTAAGCTTTGTAACAAGATAAATATGTGGAGATTAAAGGGAAGGAAGATGTCCCATTGTCTCCAAGTTGCTCAGACCCACTTGAATTCTGTCACTCCATTCTTGTAACCATATTTAAGAGATAACTTGACAAACTGCAGGATACCAGGAGGAGGGTCTTACAGAAAGAATGGTTGGGAAACTGGGATAGCCTAGAGAAGATGTAAGGCGTATGCCAAATAAATAAAGAGGCTTCCAATGAAAGTACTGTTCTCCTTAGTCTTCTCAAAGGGCAAATTAGATCAATAGATAGAAACCATGAGAGTGGCAGACCCTGGATCATCTGATTCTGAATCAGGTTCTCTTTCCTTTGTGACCCATCCTTCCCTAGAGTAAGCAGAGATTGTTCTGTAAGGTTGTAGAAGAGGAGTAAAGAAGTTGAAAGGAGCTAAGGAAACAGAGCACCAGTTGGACCAGGTGGTCCCCAAGTTTCCTTTCATCCCAGCATATTAGAGATGGAGAAGTAGGCTCTTGAGTAAGACACACCCATTTATGGATCCACGTTTGGAGCTGTGTGATCACGTGCAACTTTCTTGACCTCTCTGAGCCTTGGTTTCCACATTCATAAGGTGTTGAAGGATTACTTTAATGGATGTAAATCGCTTAGTACAATGCCTGGGGCAGCGCACTCAACAAATGCCTTACCTATTATTATTATGAATCAATTAAAAGGAACATACTATGTTTACTTTTCTGTTTTCAAGAGGTGATAACCAACGTTTCAGTCTCAAACGGTTAAAGTAGGTGCTTCTAAATGCTCACCAAGGTCTTCTGAGAGCAGGGAAATTACTTTTTTGTTTTCAAAATAGCTGCTTCCCACAGATGACGCCCAGATGTATACACAACACTCCAGTCTTTGCCATGGACTCCAGACTTCTGCTTTGTTCAGGGGTCTGGGCGGAATGGAGACAGGAAGAGACTCTGAGACGCAGGGACCAACAAGCTGGAGTCCAGGCTGGGTTAAGCAGGGAAGTTCCTCCGTGAGTCACAGGCTGCGAAGCTACAGCAGGGCCCTCCGGCTCTTGGGCTTCTAGAGGGCTCTTGGGCTTCTCACACCAGCAGACATTTCCTGTTCTTTGCACTCTCTCCTCCATACCCCCTCCCCCTCCCCCAGGAGTTCCTTAAGACAAGGTCTTTAACTGAATTGTTAGAACCCAAGGGAAGAAGTGTGTTTAGTGTCTGCGGAAGCTGGCAATCTCCTTGGCCTTGAGAAAATTGTGTGTGAGGCAAATTGTTTCTCCTGCTGGGACCTACTTTGCCATCGGAGCAAAAGGAAGCCATAGCATTTACTTGTTTCCTCCAGAGTTGGACGCTGTAGCTAGCCAAGTGTTACTACGGAAAGAGTCCTTTCTCAGCTCCCTTGGAAAGGGCAAAAACTTCCCTTTGACTTGGGATAAGGCGTCCCATAATGCCCTGCGATTTGCACATCAAGCTCCACACTGCATGGAGGTCAACACAGGAAGTCCTGGTCACCTGGGAGGAGGAGATGATGTGGGTCGTCCCTGTGCAGGCTCAGCCTTTGGCAGGTTTATGGAGGATGGAAGGCAGGGGAAACCTCCTCCCTTGGCTTTGGCCTCTTGGCTGGATCAGGTTGGAGCTTGCTTCAGCCTGCAGACTGATTAGGTCCCAGACTTTCCTGGGGTCATCTGGAAACAGCACAGGCCCTCTAACATATGGACCTGATAAGGATCTCCCTCTCAGAGATAAGGAGCTGTTTAAGGGGACCTGAGGAAGCCCGATTTTGTTTCCGTAGAGCTGCACAATGTAAAGCATAATCCCTGCACAGATGTAATTAGCTGCTAAACATATTAAGTCTTGAGGAAGGGGTGCTCTGCCAGCCCATAAATTACTGTGAATTTGCCCCAGGGGACCGAGGGCAGGTATCTTTTCCTGCCAGATCATTAGCTGGCCCATGACAATGGATCAAGAGGCTGAGCTTATGGTAGTTTCAGCAACCCCTGCTGCTCTGTAGGAAGAAGGGCCTTTGGGGGAAGCCACAGCCATAAATGACCAAGGGCCTTTGTTTCCCTCCTATAAAGGAGGAGGCAACAGAGTGGTTGGTCTCTGAGAAAGGCTTTGAAGAAGTCACATCAAGGCTCAATATGGCAACCAGCTCACTTAGTGTTGTTCTCTGCTAACACAGGGTGTGGCACTGGGGTAAGTTGCCAGGTGATGTTGGTGAAGGCCGAGTGGCCCTCCAAAACTGCCAGGTGGATGCCTGGCAAGGCATTGAAGCTGAGTCTGTCAGAAGGAAGGAGACTCTACTAGTAAGTCTCATTTTTGGCCAAGTCACTACTAAATGGCCCTCCTCTTATGTGACAGTGGCACCTTTCATTGATTTAATATAAATAATAACAGCAACACTAATAATCGATAATTATTAAGAGCTTACTCTTCACTTGGCAGAGTACTACAGTTATACTAGAATATCTATTATCTAATGTGTGTCTCATAATGTATGTCTATGAGCTGGGTACTATTATCACCAGTTTACAGATGAGGAAACTAAAGTTTAGGCAGATTCATTTGTGTGTATAAAATTACACAGTTAATGAGTAGTGGGTCCAGATTTTAATCCCACAAGCTAATTCAAGAGCTTAAACTCATAATAAATACTTTAAGGCTCATTAGGAACATCTCTCCGTAAGTCTTGTGGAGAAATCTTCCATTCCTGACTCCAAAGATCAACCAAAAGGAAAGTGTATTAGATGAATATGTTGGTGGAGCCTATAACAATATGCTCTTTTATAGCCTCCTCTTATCTGCCTGGTCTAGCCTGATCTTCAGAAATTCATTTGGGCTTCTCTGTTGTAGCTGGCTTCATGTTGTTTGGGAACTTTTTTAGACGGTGAAAGAACAAAGCAATCGGTGAACAGCACCTGTCTTCAAATTTTGCAGAGACGGGGCTTTTCAGGCAAAAAAAAACAACAGTTGGGGTGGGATGCTGGGGAAATTGCTGCAATTAAAATTTGGGTGTTTTTTTTAAGGACCTTAGCTGTTGTTTTTTTTTCTTTTTGATTTTTTTAATTAGAGTTAAAACTTAATATTATTTCATATTAGTTTCAGGTGTACCACATAGTGGTTAGACACTTATATAATTTATAAAGTGCTCCCCCAATAAGTTTAGTACCTACCTGGCCCCATACATAGTTATTACAATATTACTGACTATATCCCCCGTGCTGCACTATGAATCTGCACGATTATTTTGTAACTAGGGGCCCGGTGCACAAAAATTTGTGCACTTGTGGGGGGAGGGGAGAGGGGTCCCTCAGCCCGGCCTGTGCCCTCTCCAGTCTGGGACCCCTCTGGGGATGTCCACCTGCTGGTGTGCCTGGCCAGCCTGGGTGAGGGGCCAATGTCTGTTTGCAGGCTGGTCAAGCTCCCCAGTGGGACCCCTCACCCCAGGGGGTGTGGCAAGCCTGGGTGAGGGTCTGAGGGCAGTTTTCAGGCTGGCCACAGCTCCCACTGACCCTCCAGGCGATCTGCCTGGGAAGCGATCTGGTGGCAGGTGGCCACCCCATGGCCTCCCAGGCCTAGGAGGGAGGCTCGGGTCCCACCTGCTGGTCCCGCCCCCCGAAGCTTCCACTTGGGAAGGCATGGGCCGGCTCAGGGCGCTGGATGCCTTCCCAGATGGAGGCTCCCAAGATGGCAGAGGTCGCAGCCCCGGAGAAGCCGCATGCACTGGGGCTGCGGCCTCCACCATCTTGGCTAGGCTAATTTACATACAGTCACTCTGATTGGCTGGTGGGCGTGGCTTAGCCCGTCCCGAAGAAACGGTTAATTTTAATATTACGCTTTTATTAGTTAGGATTACCAATTTGTACTTCATTTAAAAAATATGTTTTTATTGACTTGAGGGAGAGGGAGAGAGAGAGTGAAGCATCAGTCGGTTGACCAGTGACCTTTCAGTGCATGGGAGTATGCTCAACCAACTAAGGCACACCAGCCAGGGCCCAGTTTGTGCTTCTTAATCCTTTCAATTTTTTCACCCAGCTTCCTCAACCACCTTCCCATCTGGCAACCATCAATTTGTTCTATGTATTTATGAGTCTTTTCCGGTTTGGGTACTCATTTATTTTATTCTTTAGATTCCAAATGTAAGTGAAATTATATGATCTTTGTCTTCCTCTGTCTGACTTATTTCACTTAGCATAGTACCCTCCAGATCCATCTATGTTATCACAAATGGCAAGATTTTATTCTTTCTATGACTGAGTAATATATATATATATATATGTAATCTTCTTTATCCAATTGTCTATTGATGGGCACTTAGGTTGCTTCCATATCTCGGCTATTGTAAATAATACTGCAGTGAATATGAAAAAAATTCATATAATTTATTACCAAAAGAAAAAACAAGCAATCCAATTTTAAAAAATGGGCAGAGAACCTGAATAGACATTTCTCCAAAGAGGATATATAGATAGATGGCCAACAGACATATGAAAAAGTGCTCAGCATCACTAATCATCGAAGAAATGCAATTTAAATACACAATGAGATATCACCTCACACCTGTCAGAATGGCTATCATCAATGAATTAACTACCCTAGCCTGTTTTGCTCAGTGGATAGAGCATTGGCCTGGGGACCAAAGGGTCCCAGGTTTGATTCTGGTCAAGGGCACATACCTTGGTTGCAGGTTTCTCCCTGACTTGGGCTCTGGTTAGGGTTCATGCAGGAGGCAACCAATCGACATGTTTCTCTCACATA
>PVJC01002298.1:9870-81119 GCA_004026665.1 Murina feae | reverse complement strand
AGCTTTTCCCTAGGATCAGGACAAGGCAAAAATGCCCATTTTCATCACTTCTATTTAACACTATACTGGAAGTACTAGCCAGAGTAATTAGACAAGAAAAAGAAATAAAAAGCATCCAAATCGGAAAGGGAGAAGTAAAATCATCTCTATTTGCAGATGACATGACTTTGAATGTAGCAAGTCCTAAAGAATCCACAAATTATTAGTGTTAATAAATGAATTCAGCAAATTTGCAGAATGCAAGAATGACAAAAATCAGTTACTGTACACTAGCAGTGAACAATCCCAAAATGAAACTAATACAATAATTTCATTTAGCCATAGCCAGTTTGGTTCAGTGAATAGAGTGTCGGCCTGCGGACTGAAGAGTTCTGGGTTCGATTCCAGTCAAGGGCACGTACCTTGGTTGCAGGCTCCAGAGCGCATGAAAGAGGCAACCAATCGATGTTTCTCTCACATCGATATTTCTCTCTGTCTTTCCCTTTCTCTTCCACTCTCTCTAAAAATCAATGGAAAAATACCTTCAGGTGAGGATTAAAAAAAAAAGATGTTGAAAAATAAACAGACAAATAATAAAATAATTTAAAAAAATAATAATTTCGCCCTGGTTGATTTGGCTCAGTGGATAGAGCATCAGCCTGCGAAATGAAGGGTCCGGGTTTGATTCCAGTCAAGAGCATGTACCTTGGTTGTGGGCACATCCCCAGTGGCGGGTGTGCAAGAGGCAGCTGATCAATGTTTCTCTCTCATTGATGTTTCTAATTCTCTGTCCCTCTCTCTTCTTCTCCGTAAAAAAAATCAATAAAATATATTTAAATAATAATAATAATAATTTCATTTACAATAGCATCTAAAAGAGCAAAGTGGTTAGGAATAAATATAATCAAGGACCTGAAAGACATATATACTGAAAAGTACAAAACATTGCTGGAAGAAATTTATAAAGACCTAAATAAATGGAACATCTTGTATTCACAGATTGGAAGACTTCACCTTGCTAAGACAACAATATTTCCCAAAGTGATCTACAGATTTAATTCAATCCCTATCAAAATCCCAATGGACTTTTTACAGAAATGGAAAAGCTAATCGGAAAATTTACATGGAATTGCAAGGGACCCAGAATAGCCAAAACAATTTAGAGAAAGAACAAAATATTATACTTTTCAACTTCAAAACTTACTCCAAAGTTACAGTAACCAAAACAGTGGCATTTTGCCTGCTATTGTGGCTCACTGGTTGAGCACTGACCACTGTACCAGGAAGTCACAGTTTGAGTCCCAGTCAGGACATGTGCTGGGGTTGTGGGCTCTATCCCAGCCGGGGGTGTGCATGAAGCAGTGGATAGAAATACAGACCAATGAAACAGAATTGAGCACCCAGATAGATACCCACATATCTACAGTCAACTGATTATTGTGGCAATATGAGTGCCAAGACTATTCAATGAGAAAAGGATAGTCTCTTTAACAAATGGTGCTGGGACTTCAGATAAACACATGGAAAAAAATGAAGATGAACCCTTACCTCAAACGATTTACAAAAATTAACTAAAAATGGATCAAAGACCTAAATATAAAAGTTAAAACTATAAAACTCTTAGAATAAAACATGAAGTTTTAGAAATAAAATATGGATCCTTAGATATGACAATGGGTGCACAAAACAACAAAAGGAAAAAAACAGATAAATTGAATTTCATCGAAATAAAAAATGTTTGTTTATCAAAGGACACTATCCAGAGAGTGAAAAGACAACCCACAGATGGGGGGGGGGGAGGAATTTTTGTAAATTGATAACAGTCTAGTATAAAGAATATATGAATAAGTTTTACAATTCAAAAATAAAAAGACAGCCCTAGCTGGTTTGGCTCAGTGGATAGAGCGTCAGCCTGCAGACTAAAGGGTTCCATATCGGTTTCAGCTTGATCCCCACCATGATCAGGGTGCATGTGGGAGGCAACCAATCAATGTGTCTCTCACATCAATGTTTCTTCCTGTCTTTCCCCCTCCTTTCCACTATCTCTCTAAAAGTCAATGGAAAAATATCCTCAGTGCAGATTAACAAAATAAAAAATAAGTAAAAATATAATTAAAAAATGAGTAAAGAATTTGAAAAGACATTTCTCCAAAGAAGGTAAACAAATGTCCAATAAACACATGAAAAGATACTTAACATCATTAGTCATTGGGAAAATGCAAATAAAAATCTCAATGAGATAACTACTTCATACCTACTAGGATGGCTATTATACAAAAAATTAAAAATAAGTGTTGATGAGGATGTGGACAAATTAGAAATCTTGTACATTGTTAGCAGGAATATAAAATAGTGCAGTCACTGTGGGAAACAATTTGGTTATTCCTCAATTAGTTAGACATAAGTTTACTCTATGACCCAGTAATTCCATTTCTAGGTATATGACTAGAAGGAAGGCTCCACTTCTTGATCCAGGATAGGTGTGCACACTCCAGTGGAGCCCCCCAAAATTATAAAGAGGTTCTCAAACAAATACTTGTACACATATGTCCACAGCAGCACTATTTACAAGAGCCCAAAGGTGAACACAACCCAAATTTCCATCAATGGACAAATAAACAAAATGTGGCTAATCTATACAATGGAATATTATTCAATCAAAAAAAAAAAAGAAGGCTAAACCCTGTAAACAATGCTAAGTGAAAGAAGCCAGACACAAAAGACCATGTACTGTATGATACAATTTGTATGAAATGTCTAGAATAAGTAAATTCAGAGACAGAAAACAGATTAGAGGTTGCCAGAGGCTTACTGTGTGTGACAGGACAGGAATGGGGAGTGGGAGGGGTGTTACAGGGAGTAACTGCTTACTGGGTATGAGGTTTCTTTGAGGAGTGATGAAAATGTTTGGATAGAAGTGATGGTTAAACAGCATTGTAAATGTACTAAGTGCCACTGAATTGAAAATTATTAATTTAATGTAAATTTCACCTAAAAAGAATTAAACTTGGGGAATCCCGGGAATTCCACTGCTTAATGTTTATAACCTGAAACTCAGAAGCAGGAAGGAATTCACCCAAGGTCATACTCTAACAGGAGGAGATGGCCCTGCCCTTTTCTGGCTTGGATTCTCATCGCTGACTCCTTTTCATATGACAGCAACTGTTCCTATTTACTAGCCACTTATTACAAGATTCTGTTTAGAACTTCCTGTGTGTGGCCATATGAGAATGCTTCCCCAACAAGCATGTGAGGAGGTGCTGCTATGATGCCCCATTTTATAAAGGAGAAAACTGAGTCCTGGAGAGAGGTCACTTGTGTCTAAGGTCCCAAAGCCAGGTGATTTGACACCAAATCCACACAGATGGCAGTGGATTTCCAAAAAAACAGTTGCAACGAATTTCTGGCCCCACATGCCCTTCCAGACCTTATAATTACCCCATTAGAGATGAGGCCTATGTCCTCTCCCCTGAGTCTGGGGAGACCTTTATGACTATCTGGACATACAGAGTAACATGAACAAGTCCAGAAAGGCAACACAGCTTCCTCCTGGGTAGTACATGTGCTGAAACAATTTCTCTCCCTCTCCCCCACCCTCCCCCAACCCCCCACCCTTCTTTTGGAGCCCTGTGCCACTGTGTAAGAAACCCAGTTTTCCACTCTAACCAGTTTGGCTTAGTGGATAGAGCATCAGCCTACGGACTCTAAGATCCCAGGTTCGATTCCAGTCAAGGGCATGTACCTTGGTTGCAGGCACATCCCCAGTGGGGGGTGTGCAGGAGGCAGCTGATCGATGTTTCTCTCTCATCGATGTTTCTAACTCTCTATCCCTCTCCCTTCCTCTCTGTAAAAAAAATCAATAAAATATATTAAAAAAAGAAAAAAGAAAAAAGAAAGAAACCCAGCTTTCTGAAGACTCCATGCTGGAGAGACCTATGGGGAGACCCTGTGACTACATGGAGAGAGCGACGTCTGGTCGGTCTCCTGGTGCTACAGCTCCACACACCACCTGATTGCAACTGCGTGGGACCCTGGAAGCAGACCTACTCAGCTGAGCTGTCCCGAATTCCTGACCTACGGAAACATGAGGCATTACAAGTGATTGATATTTTAAGTAGCTAAATTTTGGAGAAATTAGTTAAGCACAACAGATAACTGACACAACTACTCTGCTATTTCTCCAGAAATAGCAGTTGCTATGGGCCCTGCATTTCAAATATCTCCATGCGAGTCCCTGGCAGTATTAGCCCCAATTAGTACTAACTAATCAATACTGACACCCTTAAGTTTGTTTTCTCTATTCCTGGTTTCAAGTCTAAAATTGTGTGTGTGTGAGGAAATCTGGGGTATTGACTTGTTTTGGGGGCGCAGAGCTCTCTGCAGTGGGAATTTCTGGGATATGCAGGAATCGTTGAGTGGAGACTGCTAAGGTCTGCAAGGTACAGGCGTTATCTTACTTGTCCAGTTTATCCGAGAATTCCCCTGGGGAGCTCCTTTACAGCACTGGATAAGACAATCTGGCCAAGGGGAAGACGGCGACCCATGCCCTCTCATCAGAATTTGAACCCAAAGCTTTGGGAGTTGGGTTCATCTCACAATGGTTCCCTGAAGGAACTGTCCCCTATTGCCATGTCCCCAGGATGTCCCTCTCTCTGCCCTTCTGTTACTTACTGCTCTGATTGCCCTTCAATTTTGTGAGATTCCCATAGCCTTCCAAGAATTTTATTTCAGGCTTCAGTTAGCCAGATTGGTTTCTATTGCCAGCAACCAGAGAACTGGCTAAAGTAGGAGGCTGAGATTGTGGGTGGGGGACTGAAGTCAGGGTCCAGGTGACAAAGCAGAATAAAGGCTCTATTTCCCATTGTCTTTTGCAGGTAAGGAAGTCCATGTGACTCGGTTCTGACCAGTGGAATGTAATTAGAAATGACATGCAGCTCCCAAAAAGGGAAGACATGCCCTCCTCACGGTTGGAGAAGATGTGAAGGCTGGAGAAACATGAAGAACTACTGATAATAAGGAGGATGGTAACCAGTGTTTTCCTGAGTGTTTCCCGTGTGCCAGTCATTATTCTAAATCCTGGTATTAACCTGCTCAAGTCTACAATATCCTCTAAGTTAGGAGCTTGGAGTACAGCCCATTTTCTGGAGGACACCAGGCCTGGAGAGGAGAGGTGAATGGCAGGCCCGGGAAGGGGCTGGAATGCCAGGGAATGGAGAGGAGTCAGCAGGCTTTGGGCTCTGGCGATACTCACGGAGTCCTTGAGTGCCAGGAAACAGTGGCAGATCCAGCGGCGGGTGGTCCCATCACGGCAGATGTAAGAGAAAGCCTTGTCCAGATTGCGGTCAGGAGCACAAAAGGAGACCTTTTCGATGGTCTGATCCACCAGCAGGTCCTGGGAATGGTTGGGGAGGCCGAGAAGAAAGTGAACTGTCTCTCATGTATTCATTCAACATTCCCTTAGTGTCTGCTCTATCTCCCATTCTGATTGGGGTAGGCACCAAGCAGTCACTGTGCATTCTATTGTGGAATCTAATGGCATGGGGCCCCCAGTTTATCACAGAATCAGACCTGCCACCAGGAGAGAACCCAGGCTGTAATGAGGGAGGTATAGGCAGAGAGATCACAGATGGGATGGGGGAGGCACAGGGGCTTGCAAGAACCAAGAGGAGGTGCCTGACCCAACTTGGATATATCTGGGGGGTGGAGTAAGGCAACGCTTCTTTGAAGCAAAAGGCAGGGAACAGTGTATCAGGCTGAGGGACTGCCTGTGCAAAGGTATCAATACTCTTCTGTCATCAAACTAACTCTAATCGTGTGCTGTCTGCCTCCTCTGGTGGTCTCTGGGGTGAAGGCAGGGAATTCAAAAGTGAGCAAACAGACACCCAGATCCTGGCCCCATGGCACTCCTCTCTGGCTGGGTACACTGACAACAAACACATAACAGCTAACATTCATTGATCTGAACATGTACGCTGTACCAGGTGAAAAAGACCAATAGCAGCTTTCAGCAAATATACGAAGTTGGGAGGACCTATAGGAGGAGCTAGGGCTTATGGAAGTTCTCACACTCTATGTAATCACAAGAACCCTACATGGGAGAATCCTACCGATCTTACCTAATAATAGACAAACATGTAAATTGACCGTCCCTTCGCTACGCTCACCAGCCAATCAGGAGAGTATGCAAATTAACCCAACAAAGATGGCGGTTAATTTGCATGTGTAAGTGTAAAGTGGAGGAGCGGGAGCAGCAAAGACCAGAGGCTCCAGGGCCCGAGCGGCCAAGACTGTCCGGCCTGGGTCCCGGGTGCCAGAGGAAACCGGTGCTGGCAGCCAGGGGAAGGGAAGGCCTATTGCATGAATCTCTTCGTGCAACGGGTGTCTAGTATCTACTCTAATAAAAGAGTAATATTGAAATTGACTGCTTCTCCGGGATGCCTAAGCCACGCCCACCAGCCAAACCACACCCACCAGCCAATCAGAGCTGCTGTATGCAAATTAGCCCATTCAAGATGGAGGCCAACCACCACAGAACTAGATCAAACAGGAGGCTTCCATTGCACCAGGAGTAAACTGTCTGCCTAGGCCGCTGGACCTCTCTCTGCTCAAGGCAACATAGGCTTCGTTACGTGCCTAGGCCTTGGCTTAAAGCAACAGTGTTTCAATTATAGAAGATAAATAAACCCTGGAAACCTGATTCCAGCCAGCCTTGCTGGGATGTTGGGTCAATGGGAGCTGTGGGCAGCCTGAAGCCTGAAAACAGCCCTCAGCCCCGCACCCAGGCTGGCCAGGTTCCCCAGTAGGGACCCAAAACCTGAAGGGACTGTGGGCAGCCTGAAAACAGCCCTCAGCCTGTCACCCAGGCTTGCCACACCCCAATGGGGTGAGGGTCCACACTGGGGGGGCTTGGCCAGCCTGCAAACAGCCATCAGCCCCTCACCCAGGCTGGCCAGGCATGCCAGCAGGTGGACATCCCCTGAGGGGTCCCAGATTGCGAGAGGGGACAGGCTGGGCTGAGGGACCTCCCGAGTGCACAAATTTTTGTGCACCAGGCCCCTAGTATATATATAAAAGCCTAAGTGACCAGAACAACCGGTTGCTATGACATGCACTGACCACCAGGGGCAGACACTCAACGCAGGAGATGCCCCCTGGTGATTAATGCGCTCCCACAGCCAACCTCCCCCAGCCAGCCGGCCAACCTCCCATGGTTTTTCCCCCTGGACGGCAGGCTATCAAGTGATCGGGCCCCAGGCTGGGACAGGGAACTGGGGGTGGGTGGCGGCATATATGGCCCCTTTCCCAGGGGGGCTGAGGGCTGGTACTCTCCTCAGGGCTGGCAGCCAACCTCCCACACCCTGTTCCTCCCCCCAGCCAGCAGGCCCCAATCAGCCAGCTGCTCACTGAGGTGGTGGTGCGGAGATGGCAAGGGAAAGAGGAGGGGGAGGCAGAGAACCATGTGGTGGCAGCACTGGAGTCAGGTGTCTATTCCTTCCATGCCCGACCTGGCAACTGTTGCCTCCTCTCCTAATCCTGTTGGAGCCTTTGGGCCTCAATTGGCCTAGCCCTGATCACCGGCCAGGCCTAGACACCTCACCTGTGCACAAATTTTGTGCACCAGGCCTCTAGCGTTTAAATAAAGCTCTACGGTCTAATTTCTTCCCTTAACTTCCTCTTTCCTTCTATAAATACCCCTCCACCTTGGCACGCAGGCCAGAGTGTGCATGTGGCTTCTTTTGTCTGCATGCATTGGTTTGCAACCCTTTCCTTTACCTCAATAAGTCCTTTTTGGTGACAAAAAAACCTAGTCGCTATTATTTTTCATTTGACATAGGCACAGTTTTAAACTATGTGATATACTTTCTCAGGTAATGGCAGAGTCTTTATTATCTCCATTTTACAGATGATACAATTGAGGCACAGAAGGGTAACATTTCATACCCAGGGTCATCCAGCTGGTAAGTGGGTGAGCTGGGATCAGAGCTGAGGCAGCTACTCCACAGTCTGTGCTATTACCCACTATCTACGCCAGCTCACAAATACCACAGGACTCAATCTTGAATTATGACTGGGGTGTGCCATGATGTTGCAGGAGCACATAGTGTTGTCTAGAAGGTCCCTGAGGGAGGAACATCCTAGAGGTGAGTGGGAAAGCATCCTCAGCCCCATTTGAGCAGGATGAGGAGAGGGGCCCTCTGCTGCTCTCTCCTAACCCTAAAGACCTCCTACCTTGGTCTTGTCATCCACCACTCGGAGCCCATCGGCTGACACCCACAGGACCGACTTCACAGACTTCCGGCCCATCTGGGGAGGAGGTGAGAAAAGAGGGCCGGATGAGGGCTGCCTCTTCTGGTCTGACCTTGCCCCCTCTCTGCACCAGCCCCTCACTCACCGCCTTCAGCTTCTTCACAGCATCCTCACACACGTGCATCCCCCTGGACTCCTCAACCTCCACGTGACCCAGGTACTTGGAGGGAGGAAACAGGAGGACATGAAATAAGCAGAGTAATCAATAATTCCTAGTATTCCCTGAGCAGCTGCGATGCACTGCACAATGCCCTAAGCACAACATATGTATTAACTCATTTACTCTGCACCTCAGCTCTACAAGATGGATACCGCATGCCCATCCCAAATATACAAACGAGAGTGTGCAGTGGTGATTCTCATCCTACCTCCGTCCCTGGGCCTTAACAACATCCTTCTTGGCATGAGTGCCAGCATCTGCATCTGAGCCTGAGGACTGGCCCCCACAATAACTGATGGGATTTGGGGTACACATGCTCTAGCTCCCTCCCCTTGTGGGTAGATGGCTATTTCCCAGAGTCCCCAGTAGCTTTAAAGCACAGTTGCCCACAGCTGCAATTTAGTACCACAACACTGCTCGGCTGCCCTCCCTTCCTCACTCCCACCAGCATTCCCCACACCTCCCAATGGTCTGCACCTAGGGGAATGGACCAAGTTGGTATTTAAACCCGAACCTGCTGTCTCCCTGTAAAGTGTCACAGAAGGATTTGCAAATGCTACAGAATTTTTGTGACTCTCCAGTGCCCTCTGGAAATTGTGAGCTCCCACAAAATGGGGTCCCCCAGGTAACGTTTTCCTGGTACAAGAGAATGCGTGCAGTTTTTTAAAATACGTTTTTATTTATTTTAGAGAGAGAAGGACAGAGACAGAAAACCATCCATGTGAGAAACATCAACCTGCTGCCTCCTACACTCCCCCTACTGGGGGTCTAGCAGACAATCCAAGGGGAATCCAACCAGGGACCTTTTGGTGCACCTACAACTGCACACCAGCCAGGGCTAGGTTTTTAATCCGGACTCTGAAGCACTCAGGCAGTGGGGTCACGCTTCGGCAGGCTCACAGTTCTTTGTGGACGTGCTGTTTCCACCACACAGGACAGAACCTCCCCACCCAATTGGGGCATGCATGCGTCCCACCCCCGCCCGCACCCTACTCACTCACCCTGACTGGGAAGCTGCACGTGCCCTTGCGCACCGCGTCCTCATCTGCCTGCCACTGGTGCGGGCGTGACGCCTCAGGCATGTAGGCTGGCTTCCGCCGCCGCAGGCTCTGCCTTAACTTGTTCATTGTGCCAGCCCCGTCTGCTGACACAGGGCAGGAAGTGGGTCAAGGGCCAGGATCAGAAGCATGGGGCTCAAAGAGGATGAACACAGAGCTCAGGGATCAAGGGGTGAGGTAACAAGGGAGTAGGGGGTCCTTGGGTTAGAGGACATCACCAGGGAACTAGGACCAGCAGCAGTGACAGGGAAAGAGGGTGATGTAAGGCAGGTGAGTGCAAGAGTCAGAAGACATGGAGCTAAGGGGTAGGGAGGTCTGGGATAGGGGTCACCGCTTTTAGGGGTCTGGAGATTGGGGATGTGACAGGCTAGAATCATGAGGATCCAAAGTAATGGGAAGTCAAGGCATTGTAAGGTCCCGGTCATGAGGTCAACAGCTTTGCAGGAATGAGGTCAGAGGGTGAGGTGGTCAGAGGGAACAGGATCTGGGAGTTGCATGGGTCCAATGTGGGGGGGGGGGTCTTAGAAGCTCCAGAGCCAAGGCAGAGGGTATGGAGAACAAGGGCTTGTCTCTGTGCCCCAGATATACCACCCCTCTAACAACTGTGTCTAGTCTAAGGCAGGAGACCCTGAAGCAGTGTGCACCTGTGACTGTCAGACGTAGGGATGAGGGTGGAGGGGGCCAGCTACTAAGGTAGTCTTCACTGACTAAGACAGTCTTCACTGAATGACAAGCCCAGGAAGAGGGTGAGGGCACACGCAGGACAAGCACCAGTCGATGGGAACTATGTGCGTGTGCAACAAGCAAGCAGGTGGTGTTCCTGAATGGTGTCTGTGAGGGTGTCTAGAGCTGAGCATGCAGCTATTGTGAGTGCTGTATTTCTGAAGGCTGTACAAAAGGACGTGGGTCTGAGAATGGTGGTTTCCTACTGTATGTGTCTGTTGTCTGTCAGCGCAGGTCCTCAAAGATGGTTGCTGAAGGGCATCTATGTGTGAGAGTGGTTGTGAGTGTGTGTTAGGGAATGTTGCCTGTGAGTATGTGTCTCTGAGCAAGAAGCTGTTGTCTTTGAACTGTGTGTCTGCAGGAGGGTGTGGCTACTGTCATTGATGACTGCTGCCTCTGACAGCATATATATGGCAGTTACCCAAGAGACCATGTCTATGTCCAAGACTGCCACTGCTATTAGGGAAGGCATGTCTGTGTCAGAGCATGTGGTGGTTGTTGTAGAGTTGGGTCCATGAGTGTTGTTCTGAGGATGTGTCAGTACACACACATGAGGTTGTTGCTTTTGTGACTGTTATTTATGAGGATGTGACTATGTGAGAACATGGCTGTTATCCATGAGTGCTGGGTATTAAGGTGAGACTTCTGTATGTAGAACTGTAACCTTATGAGAGAATGGGTACTGTCTGTGAGGCAATGTCTGCTTGAGAAAGTTTAGCTGTTATCTATGAAAATGTGGGTCTGTACATGTTGTCTGGCCGACTGTGTGCAAAAGTGTGTATCTAAGAGTCGGTATCTGCTTAGTGTCTGTAGTCGCCTGTCTGAGAGAGTCTAGGTATAGTCTGGGAATGTGTCTGAATGCACTTGTGTGTGGGGGGAGGTCGATGTGTGTCTGAATGTCTCAGTATGTGTATGACATGGTCCAGGTATGTGTATCTGTGCATGAGTCGGCCTTGGATGGTCACTGAGTGTGCAGGGAAGAGGTTTGAGAGTATCTACTCATGAGTGTGATTAGGCTTGTGTGATTGCAGGGACAGTTCTGCTAGGCGCCAGGTAGACCCACCCAAGCACTCAGTCCTGGTCCTGTTCCTTGCTGGTCACTCACCTGACTCCGTCCTGGAGGTTTCAGGGGGCCCCGGGGCCCCACAGGGGGCTGGGGGCAGATGCTGCTCAGGCCTTCTGGGTCTGCCCTGCCCAAGGGACAGAGGAAAAGGTGAGAGGCTGGCTTGGGATGGGCACACTCCCCTACCTTACCCCCTTGTTGGGCATCAGCCATCCCCCTCCATCTCAGGCTCCCTGATGATAGCCTGGTTGTCATAGCAACTGTTACAAGGGAAATGAGCCACCTGGTTGTGTTTTGGGGGCATTTCTTCGGGGATATTCTGTACTCAGGAGGCTCTTAGTAACCACAGGGATGGTGTGAGGAGGGGAGTAGCCTTGTCTTCTAGACACGTGTTCAGGGATACACAATCATATATATGATGCAACTCATGCCTACAGTTGTCCCTAGCACCATGTCACAACTCTGCACATTTAGTTATACACAGACATACCAGGTCACACAGACTTACCTAAACAGTCACAGCTACTACAAACATCTTGTCACATAGCCATGTTCACAGATATACACAGTCCCCACTACATGCATAGAGTCCCAGCCTGCCCAGGCACTGCCACAAACACCTGATCAGGCCAATTACTGATACTTGGTCACTTCTATTTTTTTCATCCACATACAAAGAGCTGAGCCCAAGCATACCCACTAGAGTGGCATATGTACAGCCACACCCAATGACAGTTATGTGTCCTCAGGCAGCCACCCAAAATATTCACAACACAGACCCACTCACATAGAATCACACCCAGTCACGCAGATGAAATCACAGACATAAACACTTACCACACCTAGCTCCACTGCTATGTGTTGAATCTGGTCATGGATGCATGCAGACATATACACAGCCACACCCCGTCACAGCCACATGTGCTTAATCATCTACAGGCACACAGCTGCACGTGGACATTCAACCCCTGGTATCAATCACATCAATACATCTTTTTGGTCACATAATGACACATACCCAGTCATAGGGGCTCACATTTAGTCACAGGATCAACTAACTTATATCGACAGTCCTCCATCCCCAATCAGACAGAGACACTGATGGTCATGGCCCATGCATTATAAAGAAACAGGCTGGCACACTCAAGACATGCATACAACCACCCAGAGACAACTGTCCTCAAGGATGGCCACACTCAGACACAGCCAGACAACTGGTGGTCCAGAGTCACAGCCATACACATTTCAGAACTGGTCATGTATGCAAAGTCACACAATGTCAGTGTTCATATTACTTGGCCATATATCACAGTCATAATTCTGTCACCGATAATCCCTACCCAGCTGTACCACATCATAGCATCAGAGAAGCACACAGTCTCTCTTCATGCAAACGCACAAGTCACACAGACACATGACCACATACAATCACAGCCCCATGTAGTCAGACACATATCTCACACATAGAGACATCAGCACACAATTTCCACTTTACACGCTACACGCACACAGCCAGGTGCATGCTCAGAAATGCAGTGACCCAGACAGCATTTACAGCTGCGTTTATGTAGAAGACACAGCTCCTGACAGTCATGCTGTCACCAAATCACACTCAAGCACAAGCAGTCCAGCATACACACAGACACACATCAAACAGTCACACAGCTAGACACACCCTCACAGCCACAAGTACTTATAGTCACCCAGGGTCACAGACATGCAGGTCACACACATATAGAAGTCCCAGTCACCTACACTCCCTCCAACACATATAGTAGCCTGGTGCCATCAGACACAGACACACCTATATCTTGAGTTAGATACAGTGAAATAACCCACTATTAATGGTCAGCCAGAGTATCAGACCCCAAGTCAAGTACATAACCCAAATCACACATTCGCAACTGTAACTACACACAACCACTCAGTATCAACACACAGCTAGATACAGCCACTTATATAACCCTGGTCATCTACACAGACCAGTCACACAAACATCCAAGTTACAGTGCCATCACACAAAACCAGTCACATAGGCACAACTTGACTGACTTTGTATAAGGGATGTGTGCCGCAGACCTTATGTGTGACACAACCACAAGTATACACAGTCATTGGGTGAGTCGCACATGGACAGCCATAGACACAACTCCATTTACACACAATCACAACTCCACACAACTTCAGTCAACCACACACACGTCCAACCCCAGACTCAACATATGCACTTCCACATACCCAGTTATAGTTACCAAGGCACACAAACACGGGATCACTAAAGATGGAACCACAGACACCCCACAGTCACAACCACACACACACGCAAACAGACTAAAAAGTACAGGGTTCTTGTAGAGCAGCTGTCGTATACACATAGTCACACAAATGCTGGGGTCGCTCACAGACACAACCACAAGCACAAAACACAGATACACACAAGAGTCCTCATAGTCACCAGCACAGACACCCACATAGCCAGTCACGTAAACAGGGGGTCACACTCTTAGGCACCCCCCCATCGCTTGCTTCCCTGTCCCCCCCAGGTACCACACACAAAGCCGCCATCACCTCAGTCGCTGCAGACAGACAAGACTACAGTCGGTCTCTGGGAAGCCGCCCCCACCCCTTCCAGCATGAATCCTGGAGCCCGGGGGACCAGCGCATTATCCGAGGGTGGGGCCACTCCCAGGCAGCTGGGCAGCCTCAGGGACAAAGGGGGTGGCCCAGAGGACCTGAGCCCTGGGACCCTTGACCAGGCTGAAATTTCCCTAATTTTATTCAGGCTGGGGTGGGGGTGGGGGTGGGGTCCCAGGCACTGGGACCTTGTTTGGAGAAAGGGGCTGTTCCTGGGACGCTGCCCAAGGATTGGGGGGAGGGGGCAAGGATGCTGTGCTAGGACGCCTCTGAGGGTCAGTTCTGCCTGGAATCCCCCATGTCGGGCTGGTGGGGAATCTGTGCCTAGAGGGTTGTTGTGCTCAGAGATCCCCTCAGGCAGGGAGGAGTCGGATGGCGTCTGGTCTGGCATTGCCTCCGGGAGGCCTTGGCTCCGTCTGGGGGCGGTGTCCCGGACCTGTCCCCAAAACCCTGCGTCCGGAGTTATACGAGAATCTGTCGCCCTGTCCTCGATTTTCTGAGGCGGAGTTCTGTGTCGGGGATCCCTCTCTCGGGCCTTGGTAAAGGAGGGCCTGTGGCGAGTCCCCCGTCTGCCAAGCTTTGACTTGGTGGGGCCTGTTCGTGGACCCCCAGCCAGGACCACACTCTCCAGCCTTGGCACCCTCTCTCCATCAGGGGCCTCCCACCCTCCGCCACATCAGCAGCGGCGCCGCCCCCCACCCGAGCCCCACTCTCCCGCCCTTCTCACGCTGGCTGCCGCGCTGCGGGACATCCAGGGCCCGGGCGCCCCCGCCTCCCGCGGCCCCGGCAGGGCCCGGATCCCCGAGTGCTGCTGCTGCTGCTGCTGTGGCGGCGGCGGCGGCGGCCGTTCTGACGGACGCCGCCCGGGCTGCAGACCCGCGGATGGAGCGGGATGCACACTCCCTAGCTCGCCCAGCTCCCAGTGATTTCCGATCCGGGGGCGGAGGGAGCGCCCCTCCCGCCTCCCCGCCCCCCCGCCCCCCCGCCCCGGCCCCGCCCACTGGCCCGCCGCCGGCTGGATACACAGAAAGACCCCGCCCCGGCCCTGCGCCCAGGCTGCACTAGCCCCGCCCCTTGGCCGCCAAGCCACGCCCACACGCAAGTGTAACCCCGCCTTCCCCGGTGCGGCCACCGCTCCGCCACGCCCATTAACCAGTCCCTGACTGATGGGCTCGGGGCCTCGCTGACTTTCCCTCCAGGTCCTTCGAGGCCTGCACTCCCTTCCCCTCCTGGACCACTGACCTCGGCTCTCCTTCAGTTCTGCGTCCCAAAGAGCTGCTTCGAGAAAAGCCTCCCCGCCCCACATCCTCACATCTTCCGGCTAACCCCACGGTTTTCCCAGCCCAACGGGGGCGGGAAGAAGCGGTGACGAGGCACTTTTTGCCACGAATGGGAGGGGAAATGAACAGACCCCTGCGTCCTAGTGCGGATCCGTTTTGCAAAGGCAGTGGGGGCGCCGGCTGGGACTAGGGCGCGGTTCTGGCCGCCGCTGCGACCTCAGCTCCCTCCGGATCCTGTGGGTTTGGCAAAGCAGCTGGCAGGGGCATAAAGGCCCATTAGCAAAGGCGAGGTTGGGGCGTCGGGGTGGTGGTGTGGGGGAAAGGCCTTCTCAGCTGCCACAGTCTTGTGAGCAGGTGGTCAGCACGTGCGGGAGGGGCTGGGGGTGGGAGAGAAAGGGGAGAAGGAGGATTCTAGCAACAGATGGCCCGTGCAGAACTGGGGCTTTCAGACAAGAGGGTGGGAGCAGGCTGGCCATCTGCACTTGGAGGCCGTTCTAGTCCTAGACTCCTTCCCCTCCGCCCCAGCACAGAGAAAAGAGCTGGAGAAGGGGAAGTTTGCTTTTATTCAAACTGAAGGTTCAAACACCCCCAACCCCTCCCAACACAGAGAGGATGGACAGGGAGAAGGCAGCTGGTGAAGGGGTGAGGGAGGCTGCTTCCACCAACCACCACCCCTCCCCTCTCATTGGCCAGATCTGTGGGAGACCTGAGGCACAGGTGAAGGGCTCCCCTCTAAACGATTCTGCATCTCCACTTTGGCATGCAGAGAGCCTGAAGCTCTCTCAAATGCTGGCAGAAATAAATAAATCCCTGGAGTAGAGTTCCCGGATGCCCACTGTGGGGTGGGGAGAGCAGGATATGGGAGTGTGAAATGGGGAGTTCCCTAGCCCCAGGTTTCCCAGTCCCCAGGGAAGGATGCTAGGCAAGACTGGGAAGCCTGGGTGGGGTCCCTGGACTACAGCAGAGTGGGAAGGAGGCATCTCAGGGAGGATAGCCCTCTACTGGCCGGATTCCCCAGAAGGAAGCTATCTGAGCTGACTGACCAGACCTCCTCTCTGGTCAGGAGGCTTCAGGCAGTGGCTGAGACTGGCGACTGGCCCAGTAGCGGTGGTAGGTGTCTTGGAAGAGGTCCTGGCAGTTGATATGGGCACGGAGACGGGCACAGGCCAGGAAAGCCCCTGCCAGCTTGCGGTGCAGGGCATAGGTCTCCTCAGGCGGTGGGCGGAGCCGGTGCTGCAGCAGCACAGGGATGAGGCCCTGCACACGTCGGGCAGTGTCACCTGCCCCAAAGTCATATGGGCCCTGGGTAGCAAAGGGCTCTCCCAGGATCATCACGGCCTCCACATGGGCATCAGAGAATGCCTAGGGGTGGGGGAGAACAGAGGCAAAGCCCTTCTCTTAACCAAGAACCAACAAGTAGCACTCAGCTCTGCAGTTTGGAGTGTAAACATAAGCACCAGACTCCTTCCAGAGCCCCCAGAAAATAAGCAGCCCCTTTACTCCTCCCCCCAAAAAGGGTCCTTCACTCTCTCAGAGCCTCCAAGACAAGCAGACTTCACTCTATAGTATAGAGAAGCAGCCTCCATTCCCCCACTCCCTCCCTCTAGAAAAGGTAAGTGGTGCCCATTTCCCCAGCATTACTGACAGGCCAAGTAGTCCCCATTTTCCCTAGAGTCCCCAGTATAGATCAGCAGTTCCTCCATCCCCCAGAGAGTTAAGCAGCCCCCATGCCCCCCAACAGACAGCAGCCCCTACTCCTCTAGTGTCTCCCAACCTTGGTTTCAAAGCCTGTGAGGAGCTTGAGGTCCTGGGATTTCCGTAGGACCCGGTCTCTGTCTCCATTGGCTGCAGCCATCACTACCTAGGGAGAGAGGTGTGGAACACAGGGTCAAAGGCCAAGCAGGGTTCAAGGGGGTGTCTGGGGGAACTAGAGACAGGAGGTGGTAGCCAGGCCCTTCCTGTACCCACTTCCCAGCTGTGACTCAAAACTGCTCCAGCCTGGGGGGTTGGGATGGCCAGGGGTTCTGCCCACCTGGCTGAGAACTAAACAGTGAAACAGCACAGAGGAGAATAAATGTCAAGTGCCGCTTCTGGGTCCAAACATTCATGTGGCCAAGGATGTGACCATGACCCAAAGCAGCACTGGAGGTTGCCACTGGCCATCTCTGATCACCTGATTGATGTCTGTCTCCTGCACTGGACTTGGAGCCCTGAGACAGCAGGGATCCCAGATGGGTTCAGTCTCATGTAGTATGAGCTCTGGCTCCCAGGAGGCCTTTCGTGAGCCTTTGTTTAGCACATTAGGGTGTGGAACTAAGCACCCCTCCAGCCACAAGTGCACATGGCAGTGGACTTGAGGGCATGTGGGCAGACAGAGGCGAAGGCCAGCCTGCCTGGGCTCAGTCCCAGCTCTGCCACTGCTGGCTGACTCTGGGCAAGGTGCTTTGCCTCAGAGCTCCACCTTCTTATCTGTGAAGTGGGGATGATGAAAATAGCTTCCTCAGGAGGTTGTTGTGAGGGTAAAGGAGACAATAGCTGTGCAGTACTGAGCACTATGCCAACATGTAGGAAGCACCATAAATATTATAAACTACTATTACCATTAAGAGGTGGACATGAGGATCCCATTTCACAGAAGAGAAAACAGGCTCACGGGGGGGCAACAGAAAGGTGAGGAATGGAACCTGGGAGTTCCCTTACCCAGTGAGCTGTCCTTTCTTGGGATACAGGGGATACAGGGTTAAATCTGCAGCTCCATTCTGTTTTGGCTTCCTTGCCCAAGCCTGTCCGGCCATCTGTCAGACCTATGGTCCTTGGGGGCTGGTGTGACAGGGCTTTTTAAAAGTGGAAGCGGCTGGGGAGGTGGCAAGAAGGCCGTACTAAAATCCAGGGGCTGGGGCATGAGAGTCCCAACTACTCCGAGAGGCCGCTCCGTGATATCTCAAGTGGCCTGCAGAGGGCCCAACCCAAAGGGCCTGTATATGTGGTAGCCAGGGGTGGGTTACCAGCTGCTCCTTCCTGTTCCCATCTCAAGGGTGACCCTGCCATGCCCAGTACCCAAGCCAGAGCACTGGACCTTGTCCCAGACACTATTCTTCCCATCCCCACAGCCTCCCTGGGCTCCCAGTGTCCAGTGTGGCTCAGTAGTTTGGAGCATTATCCCCTACACCAAAAGGTGGCAGGTTAAATTCCTGGTCAGGGCACATACTCAGGTTGCAGGTTCCATCCCGGGTCTGGCATGTATAGGAAGTAACTGACCAATGTTTCTCTCTCATACTCTTCCTTTCTCTAAAATCAATTTAAAAAAAAATAAAGACCACTCATTATTCACAGGGGGTTTCCTAATTCTGACTGTACCCCTCTCCTGCTCAAGTCCCTCCCATGGCTCCCCAGGGCACCCATATAAACTAAAAACTATAGCCCAGGCAGTGTGGCTCAATAGTTGAGGATCGACATATGAATCAGGAGGTCATGGCTTGAGTCCTGATCAGAGCACATGCCCAGGTTGTGGGCTCGATCCCCAGTGTGGGACTTGCAGGAAGCAGCCAATGATTCTCTCTCATCGATGTTTCTCTCTCTCTCTCTCTCTCCCTTCCTCTCTGAAATCAATAAAAATATATTAAATAGAGACACACAGCATCCTAGTTGCCAGGCAGCTTCTGTTGGATCAGGAGCGGGAGGGACTTGCCCAGCGTCCACAGCACCTCCCGGCCTGCTGTGCTTCCGCCCGGCCCGCTGGCAGAGCTCCTGCCCATGTCACTCGGCTGGTCCGAGGGTCCGGGCACCACCTCCACGGCGGCTCCTCTGGACCTGAGGACTAGGCCGCAGCCCGAGTCCCAAACAGACGGCGCCATGAAGCACCTGCCCTACTTCTGCGGCTCCAAGCAGCTGGACATCCCCACCGCCAACTTTCCTGAACAAGTGATCGATAATCTTCACGCTGATGTAGCCACCGGCATTTATTATGGATGGGCCAGTGTGGAACTGGAGAAGTCCGTAAGATGGTGGTGAGCATAGGATGAACCCATACTACAAGAACACGAAAAAGTCCATGGAAACTCATATCCTGCATACCTTCAAGGAGGACTTCTATGGGGAAATCCTCAATGTCACCACTGCTGGCTACCTCAGACCAGAAAAGAACTTTGATTCTTTAGAGTCACTTATTTCAGAAATTCAAGGTGATATTGAGGAAGCTACAAAACGACTAGATTTACCAGAACATTTGAAACTCAAAGAAGACAATTTCTTCCAGGTTCCGAAAAGCAAAATAGTGAATGGCCACTGATGAAAAATTATCTTACTTATTCATTCATTGTTCTCTAATATTTTACTGCTCATAACCCTGCAGTCTCATCTTGGTTACATTTGAAAAAACAAAAATTTTCCTACAGCTGTGACTTAGTTTAAACAGTACAATGTAATTATTATTATGCTTCATGTTTAATTAAACCCATCATGCTAAAGTACTAAAAATATTCATTTTAAAAATCCAAATTCTATGTAATATGTTGCCTAAAATTTACCACTAGAAATATCAAGTGTCTTATAAGGGAAATGAAATGTATAAAGCTATGGGGTAAAAAGGTAAGTCACTAGTTTGAAATGAAAACTAATTACAGTAAAAGACTAGAATGTATGTACGGGTATAGAATGTGCTGCTAAACAGAAGGCTTATAAAAGTAAATGTATTAGCCCTGACCAGTTTGGCTCAGTGGATAGAGCGTCGGCCTGCAGACTCAAGGGTCCCGGGTTCGATTCCGGTCAAGGGCATGTACCTTGATTGCGGGCACATCCCCAGTAGGAGGTGTGCAGGAGGCAGCTGATCAATGTTTCTCTCTCATTGATGTTTCTAGCTCTCTATCCCTCTCCCTTCTTCTCTGTAAAAAATCAATAAAATATATTTAAAAAAACATTAAAATGAGTGTATTTTGAATTTTTAGGTTTCCCTTTTGTATTGTATAGCACTGTTCTCTTTTTAAGAGTAGATATTCAACATATTTTCTTGACTTTCTTTTCTTCCTTTAAACAGCCGCATGTCAAGTTTTTTCCATTTAGAATATCCTCAGACTTGCAAAGGATTGCATCTATCGCCACCATTTCGTCCTTCACTACGTAAAAACCCCCAAAAGCTTCCTCTTTAGGGTTACTCACAGTCTAAATGAACATGTAGCACCTCATTTATATATGTCAGTTTCTTAAAAAACACAAAACACTTTTTTCCTCCTAGGGAAACTGTTTATGAGCCAATCAAGCTATGACATAGAAAATTATTTAATGTGATTGTATGTTCCTGAGCAAACTGTTGTAATTGTGTATGCACAATGTAATTTAATGATAAAGAGTGCTTGTAGCTTGGGGGTAAAGTATAAATAATAAAGCCTTAGTTTCATAATGATATATATATATTACAAGCTACAAAGCATGGCTTCTGAGACCCAGAATGATTAGGCTCCAATCTCATCCCTGGCCCCTGCTCTGCCCCACTCAGGCAGAACATGAACTTCCTTTTGATCCCTAGGACCTTACTTCTCAGAGTGTGGTTCTTGTATGAGAAGCTTTGGCATCACCGAGGAGTGTGTTAGAAATGCAGCATCTTATGTCTAACTCCAGGCTGGAATCTGCATGTTCACAAGTCATGGAGCGGGGGTTTCACACGCACTCTAAAGTTTGAGAAGTGCTGCTTTAATGGGAATGTCTCTTCTCACCTCTTAGCCTTTGTGCATGTTGTCCATCTAGAATACCCTCCTAGCCTCTTCCTGATTGGTCTCCTCATCTCTCAGGTCTCAACTCTGATGTCTTCTCCTTTAGGAAGCCCTCCTCGATGCCACAGGCTGGGCCAGGCTCTTCTGAGCTCCCACAATGCCCTGTGCTTCCCCTTCCCAACCGTGATCACTCTGGGTCCTCACTGTCTGTTCCCCACTGGACTGTAAACTCTTTGAAGGAGGGGTCCCGGATTGGTCACTGTTGTCCCCAATATTACCCAGAATAGGGCTGGGCACAGACACGGTATCAAAGAATGTTTAAACTAATGACTAAATGATTAGAAAACCCAGGTTGAATGTCTCACGTCACCAAATAATGAGATAGTGTTCTCTGTGGCCTCTAAGACAAATTACCCAGTTAACCGCCACGCGTCCAAAATGGAAACTATCCCCACACGCCACTATATTTTTAATTTAATCGCATCTATAGATGCTGACAGTGTTCAAAGGGTTAACCCCAGTTGGTGCAAGGGACAGGCAACAGGTGAGGAAGCACTTGCTGAGGACAGAGCAGCTCCCGTGGGAGCAGCCTGCCCAGAAGTTATGTGAGGGCAAGGCTGGACACCAAGATCCTGGAGAGTGTGGGGTGTGGGGTGGTGACAGGACAAACATCATGGGCCTTTCTCCTAGGAGAAGGCTAGTCAGTGTGGGGAGCATGAGCTGTGGACCCAGACATCCTGAGTTTGAATCCCAGAACTGCTGTAACCTTGGGCAAGTGATTTAACCTCTCTGAGTTCCAGTTACTTCGTGGATAAAACAAAGGCATGAATGTCCTTACCCCATGCAGTTACTGTATGGTTTAAATCAATTACCAAATGTATAACACTTAAAACCACACCTGACATAATATTAAGTGCTTAGTATTTGTTAACTGCTATTAGTATTGCTATTATTTCCTTTTTTTTAAATTTATTTATTGGTTTCAGAGAGGAAGGGGGAGGGAGAGAGATGGAAACATCAATGATGAGACAGAATCATTAATGGGTTGCCTGCTGCATGCCCCCTACTGGGGATGTGCCCTCCAGGTTCATGGGTCAACTCTCAACCACTGAGCCACACTGGCCAAGTTATTTCTTAATTCGAGATACTATATTTTTCCTTTTCACCCTTGCCTAAGTAAATGGCCTATCAGACCCCAGGGTTGGGGGTACTCACCTCAATGTAATTGTCTGTGAATTCAGTCCCAAATTCCCGGCTTGCACCAAAGTCCAGCAGAGTCACCTGGGAACAATGGTGGTGAAAGGGATGCTGGGAGTCCAGCAATGCTCCCCATTGTGTATTTGGGGTGGCCAGGGTCACCCTTCCTCCCTACACCCTGTCTCCTCCTGCCAGAGTCCCCGCTCACTGTGTCCCTGGGCTCCTAATCTCCTGTCTCCACAATTCCAATCCACCCTACATGAAGCTGAAGGGACTTAGGTTTTTTTTTTTGCTCCTAATGGTTTTTATAATAACATGTTTTAGGCACAGAAAGAAAATACAAGGAATAAAATATATGGAAGAGTGAACACAAATCTCACCACACTTAAAATATTAAATAACACCAATCCAGGTGGGGTCTCCCATATACCCTGCACTGATCCTACCAGCTCCACATCCCCACCCTCTTTTCTAGGGTCACTGCTTTCCTGAAATTATTATTAAATTATTATTTCCCGAAATTACCATATGTGTATTCCTACATTTTCTCCTACATGTTTGCACCCATAAATGATAGTCATGTTTTGTGTATTTAAACTTCACATAAATAGTATTTATGATAGTGATCCTGCAACTTGTTACTTGTGCCCAACATGATTTTTCAATTTCTCACTGCTATGTGAGGAAATAACTCATTCATTCATTTCTCACTGCTGTGAAAGGACTTCGTTGTATGGATATATCAGAGCATTTATCTGGTTGATGGACAATGTGGGTGTTTCTGGGTTTTGCTATTAAAAACAGTGTTCGATGAATACATGTGTAGGAGCTTCTCTAGGCAGTAGAGTTGGAATTATTGATTATAACCCATAGTAAGAAATGCTGGATATACTGGGTACCAGTGCCAATGCCACATAAATATAAACACCAAACAAAAGTGTCCGAAAATATAACTTCCTCCCATGCGACACAGTGATATTTTCTATTCTATGTCTTTAAAACAAAAACAAAAAAATGCAGTTAGACCCAATAAATTGACATCAGGAAGCAGGACATGTATTACCTACCAGGTCAGAAAACCCCTCCTAGGAGGGGTGCAGAGTGTACTTGGGAGTAAAGCAGTAGCAAGGGACTGAGGCTGGAGACTTAGGGGGGCCACTTCACACGTGGCAAAGGATTTAGACTTAATTCTGAGCGCGCTGTGGAGCTCTGGAAGGCACAGTGTGGCCAGATTTGTGTTTGGGAAAGATCCCTCTTGGGACAAAATGGGGACAGGCCACGTTGGAAAGCCACTTGGCTGCCATGCATGCTGAGAGCTTTTCCATCCAAACCCTCATCCTCAGGCCTTTGGACACCCTGTGCTTTGCCAGGAGCGCTTTTCCTTGCTTTAATGACACTTTCTTCATGAAGACTTCCTTGCCCAACTTGTGTGGCTCAGCGGTTGAACGCTGACCTATGAACTAAGAGTTCATGGTTCGATTCCCAGTCAGGGTACACACCTGGATTGCGAGTTCAATACAGGAGGCAGTGGATCAGTGATTCTCTCTCATCATTAATGTTTCTATCTCTCTCCTTCTCCCTTCCTCCCTAAAATCAATAAAAATAATTTTAAAATTAAAAAAATATATATATATATATATGTATATATTTTTTAAAGATTTCCTTGACCCTACATACCCAGACAGGTCAGCCACTTTCCCTGGCTTCCTACAACCCCCTGTGACTCCCCCATCACTGATTCTGGCTCTGGCACTGGTCCAGGGGGACCCCTCCAGCTAGCTCCATGCCCAGAACCCATGTAGATGAACTCTGGCCTGTGTTTCTCCATCATGGTACTAACTACTCTAGGTCACCACTGGTGACAGGTCCTGCCACTGGGCCAGGAACTCTGAGAAGGTGAGGATCAGGATTGTCTTGGCATTGTTGTCACGAGGCAGCAGCTGCTTGGTGTGTCCCAAATGAGTGATGAGTGTGGTAATGATGACTAACTGCCTTCTGTAAGTTGTGTTCCCTCTTCTATACTGTCACATTGCCACTAGAAAGCCACTGCCTAGCCCGTGACTGCTTTTCCCAGCATCCTTTGCACCTAGACAGGTTGTGTGAACAGCTAGCAACAGAATGGTAAAAGAAATGATGTGTCACTTCTGCTCAAAGCAGTTAGCAGCGGATTCTACTCTCAATCTCTTTCCCTTCCTGGGATGGCACAATCACAAAAGGGAAGGCACCTGGGTCTCCAAATCGCCACCTGGAGGAGAACGACCCCAGCCTGTCACAAGAGTAATAAACTACTATTGTGATAAGCTACTGAAATATTGGAAAATATCTGTCACAGCAGTTAGTATCCTGTTACACATCACAAGAAACCAACCTGGTGGCTGGAGGCATCATACAGGAAGTTGGCCCAATTGGGGTCCGTTTGCATGAATCGGAACTCAAACAGCTCCCGCAGACACAGCCTCAGGAGCTGGAAGCAGATCTGGGGTGGGGAGAAGGAGTAACAGACACCTAGGTGTTGTCTGCCCCTGTAAAGCTCTCTATGGCCTGGAGAGGGATGATGGATCTGGCCAGCCCTGCTCTCCCTGCTGCCCTACAAGACCATGTACCTGGTTTCGGATGTCCTGGCTCAGGCTCTGGCACTGGTCCAGGGGGACCCCTCCAGCCAGCTCCATGCCCAGCACCCGTGTAGTGCAGAGATCCTCAATCACTGCGGGCACCCGGAAGAACGGGTCATCTGCCAACAGCTGCCTGGGGCAGAAGGGAGGGGTGGGGATGGGACTTGGCTCAGGCCCCTGTGGCCCAGCTCAAGGACTCCTCCTCTGAGAAGTCCTCCATGAACAGTCTGTCTCGCTTTCCCTCCTGCTCTCCTCTTTTCTCTGTGTGCCCTGAGTGATGGCCAATACCTGGCTGGACTAACATTCATTCAGACATTTTATTCATTAATTCATTCAACAAACATCTCCGTAGGGCCTACTCTGTGCCTGCCCCTAAGCTGGCTGCTAAAGACCCAGTTACCACTTCCCTACCAGAGACACTTCCGTGATATCCAGTTGCCTCACGATGAGTTAAGCTCCATGAACATTATTTTTTTCATCAATTAATTCATCCTTTAAAGAAAGAGTCACTGATATACAAATCTTCAAGTCTACAGAGATACTCACCACTGCTCCTTGAAGTCATTACTAGGAACACTGGCCAATTAAGGGAAAGAGTCCTTAGTGTCTGTCCCTGCACTGGACCATGCTGGGGTCAGAGCAGTGGATGAACTCCAGGTCTGCCCCTGACATACACCAGAGACCACACTCGAACAAATAGACCAGTAGATTGAGACAAGGGTCAATGAGTGAGGCCTCTGGTTGGGGACCTATGGGATGGCTGGAGTAGCGTAAATTGGGGAGCAGGGATATGAGGAAGGGCCAGAGGAAATGCTGTAGGCTTCATTCTCAGGGCACTAAGAAATCCTATGGGAGAGGGCTCTCCCAGATCCCACAAGGAGCGTTCTGGTCCAGTGTACACCTCACACCCCCCTCCTCCGGATCCTGCTTCAGGCCTGTATTTTTGTCCTTGTTTATAAAATCTCTGATGTTTGAACCAATCCTGGTGGGCTAGGCCCTGTGCTGAGCATTTAATCAGCACAGTTCCCTTTTCACTTCCCTGTGAGAATACTCTCCCAAGACCACTGTGCAGAGTCAGGCCACTGACCTAAGGGCTGCCCTATGGCTGGATCCCACATCTGTCTTTCCAGGCCCGTGCCCCTAACCCTGCCTGCCACCTCCTTTTCTCTCACTGTATTTATAGATATGTGTGGGCTAACCTATGAAGGCTCTCACTGAGGTATTTGCTGCATATCACGATGCTTCTAAGAGACAACCACTGTTCTCAGTAACTATGATTCATTCATTTTCGCTGCTGTATGATATTCCACTGATGAATATCACATAATTTATTCATCCACCCCACTGCATGAATTTCAAAGGTTTGGGTTGTTTCCAACTTGGAGCTATTACTACTCTGAGCTTTCTAGAAAAGTCTGATGGTGTATACTGGCATTCATGATTCTAGAGTAATTAGCCAGGAGGGCGACAACTGGGATGTATGTGGATATCCAGCCTTATTATAGGATGCCAAACTGGTCTCCAAAATGCTTATCTCAGATCTCTTCCTGCCCTGGAGGAGAAGAAAGAAATGCCCTGGAGCCCTGTCCTCCCCAACTCTTGACACTGTCAGATGGCTCTAGCTCCGTCAGTGCAGCAGGCGTACCTCATTCTGTGACTAAGTGTCTGCTGACAAGATCATCTCCCCCACTGGACTGAAGAGGTTACCTAACCCATTCCACAGATGAGAAAACTGACACTTAGAGAGAGGAAGCGACATGCCCAAGCTCACAGAGAACACAGCAGATAAGTGAAGTAATGCGTGACAGGAGGAATGGATGAACAAACGAAGGAAGGAAAAAGGCGTTTGCCAGCCTCGCCTCAGGGCTCCACTTCCACTCAGCGTGGGAGGCGGGGAAGGAGGCAAGCGGGAAAGAAGGGGTCCTGGAGCCAGCCACCCCAAGTTCTGTGCTCACCTGAAGTTCTGGGCACAAGCCGCTTCGCGACGGTAGTCACACTCCCAAGCCAGCTCCTGCTGCAAGGCCTGCAGGCTCTGCTCAGCAAACAGGCCTGAGGGGAGCAGCCCGTCAGCCAAGGAAGGTCACGGGCTGTCCACCCACCGCCCAGCCCCTCAGGCTCCCTCCTGGACGTCTTCTCTTGCCAATCCTGTCTCTCCCTTGTCCCTCACACCTTCTGCTCCAGTGTCTGTCCACACACCTCCCCTCAGTCCTTCCTCATGTAACTGCGGGCTCTTCTGAAGTCTCTCCTGGGGACTGTCTCTTTCACAGGCATGCACACCAGTCCCGAGGCATCTTTTCCATAGTCACCCATGCCACCTATTCCACCTTTTTCGTACTCTCTCTGAATATTGTGTCTCTGTCCACCCCCCTCCCTCTCTCTCTCTCTCTCTCTCTCTCTCTCTCTCTCTCTCTCTCACACACACACACACACACACACACACACACACACACACACACACCTGTTTTGTCTTCTTTAGGCTCTTTACCACAAACATGAGGCCCCACATACACTCTCTTCCTGCTTCTGTGGCTCTTTTTCAGACCGACAGTCCCCGTCTGCATACCTTCCGTGTGTCTGTTTCTGGGTTTTGGTCTCAGTGTCTGTCGAATCTCTAAGTCTCCTTTCCTTACACACTTGTACTCTACACTCTCCCTGCCTTGGCATCCCTTCTTTCCGTCTCAAGCACACACTCACACCACTCACACAGGCACACCCTGCCCCAGCTGGCACTCTCTGGGCTCTCTCTCCATTCAGCCCCACTTCCTCTCCTCAGGGTACCGGTTCCACATGGGCACCTCACCCTCGGGCAGAGCCACGCTCATCTTGAGCACCGCCAGCAGGTTCTGGACATCGCTCTGGATGCTCTGGGCAACGCCTGGGTACTGTGAGGGAAGGAGTCGGGGAAGAGGAATCATTCTCCTAGGACAGCAGGGTGCCCACCGCCACCTGTCCATCCCCCCTCTCACCTGGATCTTCACAGCCACCTCTGTCCCATCCCTCAGCGTTCCCTGGTGCACCTGTCCAATTGAGGCAGCGGCAAAGGGCACCTCTTCCAAAGAGGCCACCTTGGCCTGCCAGTCCCTTCCGAGCTCCTCTTCGAGAACTCTCTAGGGAGAGCAGTGGTAACAATCATCACCATGATTATGGGCAACTGAGCTCATTCCCTGTGTCAAGCACTTCACAAGTTAACAACTCCACCTCTTACCACATGCCAGGCCCTGGGCTACGCTCTTGGCTGCTACCCCACTTTGCAGATAAGGAAACTGAGGCTCAGAGAGAAGTCTCTCAGCTAAGGTGAAACAGGCACTGCAGACAGGGAAGCCCAGCCCAGCTGGTATGAACTCAAAGTTAATGTGATCGATAAGAGTTAAAACTTAAGGGCTTCTTGCGGGCTCGTGCTGTTCAGAGCGGCTCAGAGAGCAGCACTCATCGCCCAGGGTCACAGGGTGAGTGAGCAGCACAGAGAGGAGAAGACGGGCGGCTGGATCCTGGATCCCACACCTTACACAGTGATCGGAAGAACAGCGCCTGCTTTGGGCGCTTAGTGCCAGGCGCTATGCCCACCGACTGACAGACACACTCTCCTCTAATGTAACAAACCAGTTAATAATAACAGCTAAAACTTGCACGTCACTCATGCAAACCCTTCTAAGTGAGTGCTTTCTGTATACTAACTTACGTAACACTAGGATGTGGGGTGGCTATCACTATCACCGTTTCACAGATGAGAACACCAAGGCACAGAGAGGTCAGGCCGCAGGTCTGAGATCACATGGGTAGGAAGTGGCAGAGCTAGGGTTTGAATTCAAGAAGCCGTACCCCTAACCACTGTGCTCACTGCGCCTGCCACAGACTGGACTAAGTGCTCTGCTCCACCCTTATTTAATCATCACAACAATCCTATGAGGAGTGTGCTTTGGTGATCCATTTTACAGATGGGGAAACTGAGGCTCAGAGTCTGACAGGGAGTAGAGCAGTAAAGCCAGGGGAGACAGGCAGGGGGAGCCCACCTCCCTGGTCAGCCTTCTGCCACTGGGCACTCACCAGCATCTGCCAGCGGGGCATGAAGTCAGCACTCTGGCGGACCCGCTCAAAGATGCGCTGAAGCTGGGGGCTGATGAAGCTGTTGTCTTGGGAGACAGGGAGACAAGAAATAAGGGAAGCAGTGAGGGAGGAGGCAAGGGGGCCCCTGTGGGAGTACCTGAAGTCTGGGCTGGTGAGGGGGTGGAGTAAGAGGTGAGATCAGGGGTCAGGGGTCATGCTGTACCCTGGATGCTGAGCATTTGGCCAACCTTGAGGGCGGCCCCCCGAACTGTACACAAGGTCTCAACAATCCGCTCAGCATTGGCCTCCGACAAGAAAGGGCTGGAGCCCGGCTGGGAGCTGCCCTCTGGGTAGAGAGAATGATTATTAGTATCACAGCCACAAAATCATCAGCATACCACTGCACACCCCCCAAAATGGCTAAGGTGAAGAAGACACTGCCAAGTGTTGGCAACGATGTGGAGCAGCCAGACGGCCAGCCCTGCTGATGACAGTGCCACAGCACAAGCCCACTGGAAGACAGTGAGGTGGTTTCCAGTAAAGCACGTGCCTGTACTGGACGCTATTTCTCTCAAAGGCATGCCCACAAGAGATGCACAAATGTGTCCACTGACAAATACTCCAAAAGGGGTCATCACAGCAAAGCTCATAAAAGTCCCAAACTGGAAACATTCCAGTGACCATCAATGCAATGAACAAAGGAATTGGAAAACAGTCAGTGAATGACTACTGCAGCAAGGAATAAACAATCTACATCCACTCACAGCAAAATGGATGCCTTTCCCAAACAGAACGCATGGATTCAAAGAACCAGACACCTATGAGAATACACTCATTACATTGGTGTAAAGAGCAAAATACTGGCAAAAGTAATCTTGGGGTCAGAAGCGAAAACAGTGGTTACCCTTGGTGGGGGGAGTGCTCAGGGTGGGGCATTGGAGAAGCTTCTGGAGAAGGTATTTTCAAAGCACGGTCAGGGGACCCCTGAGGATCCTCGAGATCCGTCAGAGGGTCTGTGAGATCAAAAATGTTACCATAATATTAATGTTATTTGCCCCTTTTTACTCTCATTCTTCCACAAATGTTCTGTGGAGTATTCCAGAAGCTCCATGACCCATGATGATACCACTGCTCTGATGGCTGATGAAATGTGTGTGTTCTTGTTTTAAAATTTCTCAGCTTTAATCTCTAATACAGCGAGCCCTAGCCAGTGTGGTTCAGTTGGTAGAGCGTTGCCCCTGCACTCCAAGGTCGCTGGTTTAATTCCTGGTCAGGTAGTGGGTTTGGTCCCCAGTAGGGTGGCATGTGGGAGACAACCGACTGATGTTGACATTTCTCTCACATTGATGTTTCTCCCTCTCTCTCCTTCCTCCTTCCTCTCTCTTTCTCTAAAATCAACAAAAACACATTTAAAAAAAAATCCCTAATACAGTGAATATCCATAAATATAACCCACATAAACAAGCTCTTTGGGGTCCCCATTCTATTTATTGAATTTATTGAGGTGACATTGGTTAAAAAATTATATAGGTTTCAGGGATACAATTCTATAATACATCATATATATATTGTATTGTGTGTTCACCATTCCCAGTCAATCCTCATTCTCTTTTTAAACAGCTTTATTGAGAGATAATTCTCATACCATATAATTCACCCATTTAAGGTATACAAGTCAATGGCTTTTAGTATATTGAGAGTTGTGCAACTATCACGACAACCAATTCCAGAACATTTTCATCCCCCAAAAGGAAACCCCTCCCTATTATTAGCAGACATGCCCCAATCTTGGAAACCACTAATCTGCTCTCTTTCTCCACAGATTCCCTGTTCTGGGCACTTCATGTAAATGGGATCATTCAATCAGTGGCCTTTTGTGCTTGGCTTCTTTCACTTAGGACACTGTTTCCACACTGTAGCAGGGATCAGCACTTCATTCCTTTTTAACGGTGGAATAATGTCCCATTGTATGGATATACCACATTTTAATTTTATTTTTTTTTAATATATTTTTATTCATTCAGAGAGGAAAGGAGGGGGAGAGGTAGAAATATCAATGAGAGAATCATTGATTGGCTGCCTCCCTCATGCCCCCTACTGAGGATGGAGCCCACAACCCAGGCATGTGCCCTTGACGGGAATTGAACCCTGGACTCTTCAGTCTGCAGGCTGATGCTCTATCCACTGAGCCAATCTGGCCAGGGTGATAATACCACATTTTAAAAAATCCATTCCTTAGTTTTAAGGGTATATAGGAATCCTGATACCAAAAAGCTTGAGAAATGCTGTTCTAGGGTATTATTATTATTATTATTATTATTATTATTATTTTATTGTTAATCCTCACCTGAGGCTATTTTTTCCATTGATTTTTAGAGCGAATAGAAGGAAGGAGGGATGGGGGAAGGAGAGAAAACCAACCATCTGAGAGACACATGTATTGGCTGCCTCCCACACTGTGACCTGTCGTTGCTCAGGCCAACGTTCTATCCACTGAGCCGTACTGGCCAGGGCTCTTTTGAAAAAAAAAAAAAAATCCATTCCTCAGTTTTTAGAGTGTACTAGTATAGGGGTCCTGAGACCAAAAAGCTTAAGAAATGCTGTTGAATCGGCTGCCTCCTGCACACCCCCTACTGGGGATCGAGCCTACAATCCTAGGATGTGCCCTGACCAGGAATTGAATCAGTGACCTCTTGGTGCATAGGATGATAGTCAATCAACTGAGCCACACCAGCTGGGCATGTTCTAGGGTTTCTTGATCTGGGTGCATAAATGTGTTCACTTTGTGAAAAACGAACCAAGCTGTACATTTGTGATGTGTAGGCAGGTCTACATGCAAATTATATTATTATCCAATAAAGTGCCAATATGCTTTTATTTACTAAAAAAATTATTGAGCCCTGACCGGTTTGGCTCAGTGGATAGAGCGTCAGCCTATGGACTCAAGGGTCCCGAGTTCGATTCCAGTCAAGGGCATGTACCTTGGTTGTGGGCACATCCCCAGTGGGCAGTGTGCGGGAGGCGGCTAATCGATGTTTCTCTCTCATCGATGTTTCTAGCTCTCTATCCCTCTCCCTTCCTCTCTGCAAAAAATCAATAAAATACATTTAAAAAAAAATTATTGACCTCGTCCTGGCAAGCTCATCATTGACGTTTCTATCCCTATCTCCCTCTTCCTTCTTCTCTCTCTGAAATTAATAAAAACATTTAAAAAATTATTGAGCCCTTTATTGAGGGCTCACCCTATGCCAGGCAGAATTCTAAGTCTCTAAATTCTCTGGAAGAATCCCTACAATCACCCAGGAGGTAAGAACTATCAATGTCTTCATTTTCAAGGCAAGGAAGCAAGAGATTCAGAGAAGTACACTGGGTCACACAGCACAGAAGTGGCAGAGCAGGGTACAGACTTAGTTTGGCCTTACCCTAAAGCAGCGGTTCTCAACCAGTGGGTTGTGGCCCCTTTGAGGGTTGAACGACCCTTTCACAGGGATCGCCTAAATACATCCTATATATCAGATATTTACATTACGATTCCTAACAGTAGTAAAATTTGAAGTAGAACGAAAGTAACTTTATGGTTGGGGGTCACCACAACATGAGGAACTGTATTAAAGGGTCGCGGCATTAGGAAGGTTGAGAACCACTGCCCTAAAGCCTAATCCTCCACCTATTTCCAACTTTTTATTTTAAAGAAATACAGACAAAAAAGTTGCATCATGAACACTTGCACACCCGATTCAAACATTTTAATATTCTGCCTCCTCTGCTTGATCTCTGTGTGTGTACCCAAACACTATTATTTTTTGCTGACCCATTTGCATGGAGTTGCACTCAACCTGTGCTAAAAATAAGGAAATTCTCCTACACAATCACAGTGCCATAATCACCCTTAAGAAAGAAAATTAACCCTAATTCTCTAATATTTACTATCCAATCCATATTTTCCTAATTGTCCCCAGAATTCTTTTACAGTTCTCTTTTCCTTTTAATTTTGTAATTTTCAATTAGAGTGGACATTCATTGTATTAGTTTCAGGTGCACAGCTTAGTGGTTAGACATTTATATGACTTATGAAGTGATCACCCCTCAAGGCTAGTCCCTGCCTGTTACACATAGTTTTAACAATATTACTGACTATATTCCCAAAGCTGTACTTTATATCCACACGATTTAGTTTTGTTTTTTTTCCCAACTAACTTCCAAGTATGGTCCACACATTCCCTCTGTCAGTTACCTCTAGTCTCTTTTTAATCTAGAACATCCAACCCCATTTTTGTTTCGGAATCTCCCCTACAGAAGCTGATCTCCACACATCTTGTTCCATCTCTGTTGGACACAGACTCCCACTAGCATGCCTATCTTCAGCCTTTTCCTGCTCAGGGTTAAGAACTCAGCTCTGGATGGCTTAAATTTTTTCCCTTTCATGATCTGTTTCCATCAGGACCCTGATAATGGCTCCACCTTGTTCTGAGCACTTTACAGGGATCCTGGGAAATGGGTATTGTCCACATGAAGAAACAGGCTCTGAGAGGCGAAGCCTCTTGTCCCCAGTCACACAGCCAGGCCAGGGCCTGACCCAGGCACTGGGGCTAACTCACCTGACTGTAGATATCCTCCTGGTAGGGACTTCTTGACCATCTCAGCCAGCGCTCCCAGCCCCAAGCCCACAGCCAGTCCTGAGGAGTGAGAAGAGCCTGAATGCCCCCTTGCCTGGGGCGTTCTCCGGACCCTCTCTCTGTCTAAGCACACTTGCTACTGGACTCTCTGTCTTTAGCTCAGTCACTTACTCTCTCTGCTTGGGTTTCCCTTCAAGGCAAGGCCAGCTCTTTCTCTATTCCTCTCTAGAGGTCTGTCCCCTGTGTCAGCAGTTTTCACCCTTCGCTGCACATCTGAGTCAAGTAAGGAGCTTTTGTAAATACAATGCCCAGGTCCCACCTCTGAGGCTCTGACTAAACTAACCTGAGATGAGGCCTCAGAATTTATCTTTTTTTAGCCCTGACCAGTTTGCTCAGTGGCTAGAGTGTTGGCCTGCGGACTGAGTGGTCCCGGGTTCGATTCCAGTCAAGGGCATGTACCTTGGTTGCGGGGACATCCCCAGTAGGAGGTGTGCAGGAGGCAGCTGATCGATGTTTCTAACTCTCTCTTCCTTTCTGTACAAAAATCAATAAAATGTATTTTTTAAAAGAATTTATCTTTTTATTAAGCATCCCATATGATTCTAGTGTACAGCCAAGTGTAAGAAGACTCCAAAATGGTCCCCCCAAGTCTCTCTGTGACTTCCTATGATTCCTGTTTCTCTGTTCACCTTTCCTAAGTCACCTTTCCTATTTCTTCATCTTCTCCCTCCCCTACACTTGACATATCTATCTAGGCCTCTTTCTCTCTGTTCCTCCTTTTGATGTTCTGGACAACTGATCTCCTTGTCCCTAAAGATAGCTTGAGTCTCTCTGCCTCTTTCACTATCACCATCCCGTAAATAACCAAAACTATCATTTTCTGAGCACTCTCTACATGCCAGGAACCATTCCTAGATGGTTATATGCTTTAATGCTTTTGTCCCCACGCCCTCATATAATAAGTTTTATAGAGGCTCAGAGAAATTAAGTAACTCATCCAAAGTCACAAAGTGAGAATATAGCAGAATCACCCCTTGAACCCTGAGGCAGCACAATGTCAAAGCTCTGACTACTGAACTCAACTTCCTCTTTGTACTGTGAATTGTTGTCTTTAAAGCTTGAACCAGGAAGAAGATATCTGCATTATAACTGGTAAGGTACCAATATACCTATAATGTTTCATGAAAAAATATTTTCCATTACTCTACAGGTGAACTCGTATTTTCCATTCTATCCTTTTTAATTATTTCATGCAGATTGTGACCTGAAGTTTGAGCAATTCTATTGCTAATCTGAGGTCAAGTCACTTCACCTCTCTTAGCCTCCATGTCCTCATCTATAGAATGGAAATACACCATCATCAACTCGGTGGGGGTATCACATGTATGGGGCCTTGCACCGAGTTCTCAATAAGTATTACCTTCCCTTCTATTTCTCTTGGTTTTGCAGGCCTTTACTTTCATTCTCTTTTCATCTCTCCCTTACTTAATCCTGTAAATGTTGCTTCCTCTAACCTAAGTCACAATCTCCCACAGTCACACCTACCCCCAAAGTTAGCCAGGCGGCTGATGCGGGAGGCAGGCACCTTGCGTTCTCGAGAGCGGTCACTCAGCTGGAAAATGGGGAGAAGGTCTGAGGGTGGGAAGGTGGGTACGGTGCCCAGGAAGTCCAAACAACCTGCCACCACACTATTCCCCAAGCCCGGGGGCTCGGCTGCCTGAATGGGGTGTTGTTGGGAAGGTGCCAGGCAACGATACCTGGGGCCGAGGTGTCTTCCTGAGCCGGGCCTCCCGGGCCTTGCAAATGTCCTCCTCACTGAGGCCTCGGCCAGACCCACCCTGATGAAGCTTTTGGGCCCAAGAACCCTTACAGGGCCCCTGCAAGAGATGTGGACACTGGTAAGGAGTGGCAGACAAGGAGCGGAGGGGTCTGCCTGGCCCTTTGGCTTCCTCCCTATCCCTTCACTTACTGACGATTCCCTCGGGCTCTTCGCCTTGGAGACCCCTCCCCAGTATCTTACCCACCAGTGGGGCCTACACCCCAGGGCCCCATATGGCAGACCAACAGTCCGGCCCAGCTGTCCACAGGTCCCCCGCAGTAGGCCCCCCACCTCCAGCCACATCGCCTGGGGGAGAAGAGGAGGAATTATTCGGGCAGGAGTTGTGGGCCGACCTCCTGCTCTGCTCCACCCTTTCCAAGCCCTCACAGTCCTCGCGTCTGCCCTGACTCTCACCCTGCAGACTTCCTCCCCTGATAAAGGCCCCTCTAGTTTCTCTCCTGGTTCCTCTGGTTGCTAGGCACCCACCGCGGTTCCTGCTTTCCTACCAAAGCTCACTTTCCCTGTCCCACTGCCCGCCGTTGCTAGGGTCCGCTCTCACGGCTAGACACCCACAGATCCTCCGGGCTCCCTCTCCCCTTCTCAGCCCCCCTCGTCGCCAGGCACCGCCTTCACTTCTGTTGCTAGGCACCCACAATCACCCCCTCCCCCACCGGAGTACCCACTACCCCGTTACTGGGCACCTTCCCCAGTTGCTAAGCACCCACAGTTCGGGGCTCCTGGTCAGTACTGCGCGGGCGCCTCTAGCACTTCCGGAAGTCTCCACACGCCCGCCCTCTCCGGTCAGTTAACCAATGGCGGAGCAGCAGTTCGCTGACTGGCACAAAGAACTCCTCGCCATGCGTAGGGGCGGGGCCTGAGCGGGGCCTGGGCGGGGCCTGGGCGGGGCCGTGGGGAGCGTTGGGGGATTGCGGCGGCAAAGCCAGGAGCACACACACACGTGCACTTTTCAAAGTGCCGGGTGTGCGGCGGACCGCTCTGCTCCGTACGTCTTCTTTGCAAACGTCCCTCTCCCTAACAAACTTCACACCCCTCCTCTGCACACCTTGCGAATCACATTTCTACCTCCAGCATGTTCAACACCTCTCCTTTGAACACACGTCTTCCCCGAAAACACTTGCCATGCACGTGGAGCCCATCCACTTTGCACATCCACCCTCTGCTTCAAGCATTCACATCCTGGCACCCTGCCAACTCCTTTGCACCTATAAACCCCCTTCTTTACTTGGCAATTGTCTTCCTCAGCTCTCACTCCTGTACATAAACCCCTCACACTCAGCTTCCTGCACACTGGCCCCTGTTCCCTCATATTCCCTATTTTCTCTGCTTGCCGCCCACCTGAAGGATGGCCTGAGTGAGACCCGTCTGTTTCCCGTAGGCCTGACATTTCCCAGAACGCACTCAGCCAAAATTCCCAGTGCTGAGTCAGGAGACTTGGCATTCCAGAAAACCAGCTCCCATCCCATCTGGCTGTGTGCGTCTTGGGTGGGGGTGTGTAGGCCTGCTTAGAGCCTGCTCCCCCCACAACAGGCTGACTCACCCCTCTTCTCACAGTCTGGAATAGAAGCAGCTGGCTGGGTTCTCTCTTCCACTGCTGGGAGGACATGTGACGCTTCCCCACAGAACCCCTGCCCCTGTCTAACCCTTTTGTTGGGAATCAGATATTCCTGTCTCTGTCCCTGTGCTCTGTGACCTCAGAAGAGCCCTGACCCTTTCTGGACTCCTTTCCCAGCCTGTATAATGTGTGAGTGGGTCTCTGCTATGACTTGTCATTGATCTGTGAAGAGATGACTCATTTTAGATTCCTGGGCCTGGGCCCAATGCCCCTCCCACAGGTGACTCAATTTCAGACAAACCATCTCCTGTCTCCCTCCAGATATAAGGGTCTGACTCAGGAGCTGGGTGACACAGTTCACTCTTGAAGGTAAAAATATATAAAAGTACCTATGACAATGACTAACTCACATGACTTATATGCACAAGGTCATATAAACAAAGGCTAAAGGGTGGCAGATCTCTGAACCTTAGGATCCCCATCTGTAAAATGGGGCTGTGTCAGCACCTCTTGCTCAGTGTTAGTGTGAGAGAGAGATGCAGTGAAATAGTGTCCATAAAGAGCGAAGGGCCCTGTCTTGGCCAGCGTGGCTCAGTTGGCTGAGCACCATTCAAATGACCAAAAGGCCACTGGTTCAATTTGGTCAGGGTACATGCCCAGGTTTTGGTCTCAATCCCCATTAGAGGGTATGCAGGAGGCAGCTTATCCATGTTTCTCTCTCTCCCTTTTCCCTCCTCTCTTTCTAAAATCAATAAAAACACCCTTTGCTGGTTTGGTCCAGTGGATAGAGCATTGGGTTGTGGGCCAAAGAGTCCTGAGTTTGATTCTGGTCCAGGACACGTACCTCCCTGGCCAGAGCCCTGGTTGGGGCTTATGCAGGAGGCAATCAATCGATGTGTCTCTCTCACACTGATATTTCTCTCTTTCTTTCCCTCTCTCTCTAAAAATCAATGGAAAGATATGAGTGAGGATTAAAATCAATAAAAACATTTAAATGAGGGAGACAGAGAGAGAGCAGACGGCCTGGTACAGAATGAGAATCTATACACAAAAGAAATTTCTTATGGAGAAATTCTTTTCAAATTTCTATTAAGCACCTATATGTGCTTTTCTAGGCACTGGGGGCATAGCAAGGAACAAAACAAGCAAAAATCTTTGCCCTCTTGGTCCTGGCTTCTGGTGAGGGGCACAATCCTATTCTATATAATAAAAGCCTAGAATGACCGGTCAACCAGTTGCTATGATGTGCACTGACCAACAGGGGCAGACACTCAATGCAGGAGCTGCCCCCTGGTGGTCAGTGCACTCTCATGGCTTGGCTGACCAGGATGAGCAGTGCTCCCACACTGGGTGGATCCCCACACACCAGGTTCCCCCCCCCTCGCCCCCCACAGTGCACAAATCCCCTGCACAGGGCCTTTAGTAAACAAATAAGTACAGACATACCTTGTGCTTTGCTTTATTGTTCATTGATGATATTGTGTTTTTTCTTTTCTTTTTTATATTTTTATTGATTTTTATAGAAAGAGGAAGATGGAGAGAGAGAGAGAAACATCAACTGACTGTCTCCTGCATGCCCCCTACTGGGGATCAAGCCTACAACCCGAGGCATGCACTCTGACCAGGAAATCAGACCAGCAATCTCTTGGTGCATGGGATGTCGCTCAACCAACTGAGCCATGCCATTCGGGGCAATAAAGTATTTTTTAATTAGGGTATGTACATTGTTTTTTTAGGCAAAATGCTATCGTACACTTAATAGACTACAATACAGTGTAAACATAACTTTTACATGCATTGGGAAACCAAAAAATTCCTTGACTTACTTTATTGCCGTATTCACTTCATTGTGGTGGTCTGGAATCAAACCTACAATATCTCTGGGGTATGCCTGTATGTTTAATAAGGTGAAATGTGTTTTAAAGAGAAAAATAAACCTGGGAAGGGGGTCAAGGAGAGGAAGGAAGAATGGTAGATTAAATAGGATGTTCAGAGAAGGCCTCGCTGAGGAGGTGACATTGAAACGAAGACTTGAAGGAGGTGAGGGAGGAAACTGTTCCCAAGGGAAGGGTGTTCCAGGCAGAAGGATCAACCAGTGCAAAAGCCCTGTGGTGGAAGATGTCTCAGAGAAATAGCGGAGGCCAATGGGCAGAATAGGAAAAAGAGAGGAGATTTGGTTTGGGAGATAGCTGGAGCCAGATCACATACAACATATGAGTCACGCGGAGGACTGTGGCTTTCGCCCTGAGTGGGATGGGAAGCAGGGAGTGTTCTGAACAGAGAAGGGTTATGATCTGATTTAGAGAAAATACTCTTACTTCCAGCTCCTCCTCCAACACCCCAACCTGAAAAGCAAGTTATATCACTCAATAGAGCACAAAAGCTCAGACTTTGGATTAGGTTGGCCTGGGTTCAAATCTATACAATTTAGGTATGTGATCTTGGATTTTGCTTTTCTGTGCCTCTGTTTCCCTGACCATGGATGATGGTAATCTCTACCTTAAAAGGTATGGGTTATAAAGTGGTAAGTACAGTGCATGGCACAAAGCAAGCACACAAATGTATATGTTGCTGTGCATAAATAAAAATTCCCACAACCCGGTCAGGAAATTATCATTGCTATCCCCTTTTTACGGATGAGGAAACTGAGGCTCAGAGGAAACGAGTCTGTTGGAGCCAGGATTTCGCTAGGTATCTTCGCTTCAGAGTTAAGGTCCTTGCTTTGTCCCTCTTCTAACCTCCCTTTGACCTTAGACAAATTCTTTCATTACTCTGGGCCTCAATTTCCCTGTTGGTAAAGTGGTTGGCTTTTGTGGCATTGAACACATTTTTCGAAACAATCAAATAATATTATGTATCCTCATTTTTCAGGTGACAAAATGAGTCCGGGTAGGGAGCGTAAGTCACTCGTTCAAGGTAACACAGCTGGGAATTGGCAAAGGTGGGTCTCGAACTCACAGATCCCTGGGATCCCCAAGTCTTTGGGACGCAGGCCCTGCGTGCGTGAAGGAGCACGCTGCTGGACTCGTCCCCGAGAGTTACAGGCGGCTTCACTGGCCACTCAAAGTGCAGGGAGGTCAGATTAGTCGCGGGGTCCCAGGGAGGGGCCCCACTGCTCTCACCGGGACCAGCTTGCAGCACTGGAAATCCAACCCGGCACGGGAGGAGGGCGGGGACAGGCAAGGCCCCGCCCCCGGGCGCCCCGCCCCCTACGCCACGTCCTGTGGGCGGGGCCGCGGGCTTCCCGGAGGTGGAGTATCGGTTAACCACTGTGCGGACTGGAGATCCGCGGGCCGGAACCCGCGAGTCGGGGCTCCCCCGCCACACCCCTCTTGGGATTTAAAGGGACAGGAGGGACCGGGTTGGGCCGAAGTCCGAACTAAGGAAGCGGGCATGCGACGCTGCCCGTGCCGGGGGGGTCTGAACGAGGCAGAGCCCGGGGCGCTGCCGGCAGCGGCCCGCATGGGGCTGGAGGCGCCTCGAGGGGGGCGGCGGCGGCAGCCTGGGCAGCAGCGACCTGGGCCCGGCGCCGGGGGCCCGGCGGGGCGGCCGGAGGGGGGCGGGCCGGGGGCGCGGACCGCGGGGTCCTGCCTCCACTCTGAACTCCAGAAGGCCAGCCTCGGGCCTGAACGGGGGACAGACAGACAGACTGAGCCTGAAGCAGCCGGCCTCGGAGCGGAGACAGAGCGGCCCAGTCCAAAGACGGAGCCGGACAGGTCCAGCCTCCGGACACATCCAGAAAGGAGCAGCCACTGGTCAGAGCTGGAGACACCCGGCCCCTGGACGGAGGAGACGGGCCCAGATGGTTTCTGTACTGACCCAGGCAGGCCGGGCCTCCAGTCTCAGCCACAGAGGGCCAGACGCAGGACACAACCAAGGGTTGATGGGGCCTGGACAGAGCCAGAAATACATGGGTCACAGACCCAGCCGGAGAGGTCCAAGCCCCGGACGGATAGCCTCTGGACCCACCAGAAGAGCTCCGGCCTTCAGACTCGGCCAGAGGGGGCTTGGCGGGAACTACACATTGATGGCTCCAGGACACAACAGGGTCCTGAAGGCCCCGGGACAGCGTGGCACACGGAGGGCTCCCAGATACAAGAAGATGCTGAAACAGCCTGGGAACAGGTTGGCACCGACGGTCTCCCAACACAACAAGCTCCTGATGGCCTCTGGACACAGCCTGGCACTGATGGTGCACAGACACAAGATACTCATGGACCCCAGACAGAGCCCGGGACAGACTGCTTTTTGGGGGAGCCCAACCAAGATGGCCCATTAGCGGAACTAGAACCTGGGCCGTTGGTGACTCACCTGTACTCTCACCTGGGGTATAACTCCCTGACCCCTGTGCCCCGCCTCATCATCACTCCTGAAACTCCTGAGCCTGAGGCTCAGCCAGTGGGACTCCCCTCCCGGGTTGAAGTGGGCAGTGGAGGCTTCTCCTCGGCCTCCTCTTTCGACGAGTCTGAGGATGACGTGGTGGCCGGGGGTGGAGGTGCCAGCGACCCTGAGGACAGGTCTGGGGTGAGTGGGACCCTCCTGCCCTTAAGACACACCCCTCCAAACCCCTTATTCCCCTGCCTTTGCTTGAGAAGTTCTCTAGCACCTATCAGCAATTTCACCTCTAGGTACTTCTTCCATCCATTCACCCTCTCCCTCTGACAGCGGGTTACTAACCCTCTGCGGGTACCCTCCTCCTAATCCTCCATCCCTCACCCACTGTCTCCCCTTTCCCCCTCCTCCACTGCTTCCAGTCCTGAAGTCTCAAATGGACAGCCAGTGGCTGACTTTATGCCCAGAATCGTTTCGATGGTGTGAGTCTGTGTGTGTATGCACATTTTTTCAGCAAGGGTCCGTGACTTCTGTTGGATCCTCTGAACTGTGATGTGTGACCCCAAAATCTGAACAGCAATAGTATAGGGGGACAAAAGGTGCACTTCCTACCCCACATTTCTTAGTCTGCGGCCGGTGGCTGTCTTAGTGTCCTGAAACTTTACCGCCCTTAGCTCATTCACTTTTGTAGCGAGTGAGCCCCCACCCAGCTTTTATTAGATTCTCAAAGGGCTGTGTAAACCCAAAATGCTCAGGGACACCCCCCAACCTAGCCAGGGACCCTTCACTCTCCCCATTGTCCCCCAGCTCCCCAGATTCTTGTTTACATCCTCCACCCTCACCCCCAGCTTGGGTGCGGTCTCTGCTGATGAATCAGGAGGGCTGGCAGGGCAGGTTCTGGGAGAGTCAGCAGGGAGTCAGGTGTGAGAGCCTCCCATGGCTCCGCCCACTTGGAAGTCCCATTGTTCTGGGGCCCACGGCTGGAGTCCACCCCAGCCCCCCTTACTCCACATGCCTCCCCGAAGTACGTGCTCACACATGTGGCCTCAGATGTGAAAGGCCTGCCACAGCCTGCCTGTGCCAGAGCAAAGGAGTTGACCCATGGGCTGTCTGCCATTGCTGTTCCCTCTGCCTGCTCTCACCTCTGGCATCTCAGAACAGCTGAGCTGGAAGTGGGTGAAAAATAACCATTCATGCCCAGCCCTATGGTAAGCTTCTTGCACATGTCAACTCATTTAATTCTCATACAGCAGCCCTAGGAGGTAAATGCTCTTCTCATCTCATTTTACAGATGAGGAAACTGTGGCACAGAGAGGGCAGACACTGTCCAAAGTCACATGCGTTGGAAAACACAGAGCTGAGATTCAGACCCTTACTAAATACAGGCACTTTTCTAAGTGCTTTATACATATGAACTCTTCTTAAAATATATATATTTCAGAGAGAAGGAGAGGGAGAGATAGAAACATCGATGACAGAGAATCGTTGGCTGCCTCCTGTATGCCCACTACAGAGGATCGAACCGTGACCATGAATGTAACTGTGACCTCCTAGTTCATAGGTTGATGCTCAACCACTGAGCCATGCCAGCCGGGCTATGCGTTAACTCTGAATCCCTATAACAGCGCTATAAGATTGGAATTATTATTGTTTCTATTTTACAGATCAGGAAACTGAGGCCTAGAGTGGTGAAGTCACTTGCTTAGGTTGGCCAAGTCTGGTTGGAGCCAGTACTGAGGATTTTAACTCAATTCTGGCTGAGTTTAAAACCCAGTTATTTTTATTTATTTATTTTAATCCTCACCCAAGGAGTGAGGATATTTTTTCCATTGATTTTTAGAGAGAGTGGAAGGGGAGAGAGTGAAGGGAGAGAAAGAAACATCAATCTGAGATTGACACGTGGATCGGTTGCCTCCCATACATGCCTTGACTAGGGGTGGGCGTTGAACCTGCAGCCCAGGTACATTCCCTGAACTAGGAATGGAACCTGAGATCCTCCGATGCCCAGGCCAACACTCTTACCACTGAGCCATGTTAGCCCAGGCTAAAACTGAGTTATTTTAACCCCTGCAGTGTGTGGATCCTCCCTAATTTACTTTCCTCCAGGTCTCCTGTCTCCACCTTTCTCTCATCCTTCCAGAATCTTCCTCCATGGCCCACCTCTGATCAACTTTTGAACTTTGTCTGCTCCAGTGCCTCTGAAGGCTCCCCAGGGCCTTCCTGATAGCGATCAGGAGTTCAGTACTGTGTTCAGAGCTTCCTGTCTCCAGGCTCCTTCCCATGTTCAGCTTCCCTTCTCCCCCCGCACCCCTGCTGTAACAAAGCCGAAGTACACACTGTTCCTCGAACACCCTGCCGCCATCCTGCCTCCACTCATTGCTCAAGCTGTTCCTGCTGCGCAGAACCCTTGCTTCCTTCTCACTTCATTTTGAAATCCCATCTGACCTTAAAGGTCCAGCGACTTTCTTCTTTTCCTCCCTCCTCCCTTTTCACACCCATTCCATCCTCCTCATCAGACAACAAACAGTCCCTGAGCTTCTACAATGTGTCAGGCCCTATGTTGGCTTTGCTGGGGACACAGCAGTGATCAAGACACACCTCATGGAGCTGCCAGGGCCATAAAGGGGACAGACCCCTCCACCAGGCTGTGACAGCTCAGAGTGGTCAGGGCTGGGATGGAAGAAGCCCAGAGGGTTGTGGGAATCCAGAGGAGGTGACTGGCCAGACCTGGGGTATCAGAGAGGGCTTCCTGGAGGAGGGGGCGTGTGAGCTGAGACCATCATGAAACCATCTGAGAAGCTCAGATTAGCCATCAGATCTAAGAAAAAAGAGAGAAGATACAAAGTCTGCTTATGATTAAAAATAAAAATAAATGGTTGCAGCCAACCTCCAATCCAAGCAACATTTTTGGAGCTCCTGTTGTGTGCCAGACCATGGGTTGGGACACAATCATAAGCATGACAGTCCCAGTTCCTGCTCTCATAGCTTGTGAAAGGCCGTTGGGGGATCTTATAATTACTGGAGTAAGTGGGCTTGGCTCACCCCAAGCCCAGGTCAGAGGAGGGTCAGACCAGAGGCAGAAAGAACTGTGTTTTAGGCAAGTGACTATATCCCTCTGAGTCTTTGTTTCTTCCTCTGTAACAGTCAAGAATTCTCCTGGGGTTGTATACTTAGGATTAAGTAGGTTATGGCACACTGAGTCTTTGTCATTATGCCTGGAATGTTCCAGGTGCTTAGTAAACAGGAACCTTTATTAATCACCTCCTCTCCACTCCTGTGAGCTGGAGGAGGTAGTGCGTAGGGAATAGGTCTTCCTGAATCCTGTCGTCCAACACCCTGACTCTGCTTGATCTTCCCACCTCAATTAGATGTCTGCTAGGGAGCTGGCTCAGGGATGGGAGAGAGCATGCCCTTGACCCTGGGATTGTGGGGGATAGGAGGGATGAGTACATAGCCTCTGGAGATGATCCATTCTCCCAGTACTTGCTGAGGGTCTGCTGTGTGCTTGGAGCAAAGAATGCATTTGTGTGTGTGCACAAGTGAATCAGACACACAGTCTCAAGAAGTGCTTAGTTGAGGCAACATGATACAACTGTCTCCATGTTACAGATGAGGAAACTGGGCCCAGCGAGGGAAAGTAACTTGCCCAGGGTCACTCACAAATAAAGAGCAGAACTGTTTGCTTCTCTAGTTTTCTATTACTCTCTCTTTCTCTCTGTTCTCTGCTTTTTTTTCTTCCTCTGCCATTCCTTTGTATCTGTGTCCCTTTCTGTGTCTTCTAGTAACTCAGTATCTGTCTCTGTGTTATTCTGAATAGGTCAGGATTTGCTGTAGTACCAAAAAACCCAAAACTTAGTGATTTGGAGAAACAGAGGATTATTTTTGTTCATCCTTCATGTTGACCATAGTCTGGTGGGAGAGGGGGCTCTGACTGTGAGGAAGTCCCCATTTCTCTTTTCCACTCTTTCTATAACAGGAAAAAGGACATAGAGAGTCACACAGTGGCTTTAAGGCTTCCACCCAAAGTGACACTTCTGCTCATATTTCATTGGCCACAGCAAGTCAATAACTCTTAAGTTCAAGAGGGCAGGGACAAAAAAAAAAAAAGAGGGCAGAGACAGCACTTCCATGTGGCTCAGAGATTGAGTATCTACCTATGAACCACGAGATCAGTTTCATTCTCAGCCAAGGCACATGCCTGGGTTGTGGGCTCGATCCCCAGTGTGGGGTGTGTAGGAGGCAGCCGATCAATGATTCTCTCTCATCATTGATGTTTCTCTCTCTCCCCCTCTCCCTTCCTCTCTGAAATCAATAACAACAGTAAAAGAAATAGGGCAGGGACGTGCCTGTGAGGGGAAGGGCCGAAGCTGTTGGTGAGCAGCTATGACTGCTGCAGTCTCTGCCTTTGTCCATGTCTCTCTGTCTCTGTCATCACTTTGTCATCCGTCTCAGTTTCTTCTCTCTGTGATGTGGCCTCCATTCATCAACCCCTGCCTCTGTCATTTTCCCTGTAAGGTCTCACTTGGTTTTTGGACAGAAATGAGGCTTCTGAGCTCTTGGTGTGTGTACATATGTGGGGGGAGGCTGGGAGTTGCTTGGTACTGTAACAGAAATAGGCCTATCTTTACTCTTTGGCGGACAGAGAGACACCGATATAAAGGAAGTGATGACAGGAAGAAATGGACAGACTCTTCCCTACCTTTGTGGAGGCCTTGAGGGATATTGTGATTATTGGAGTAGGTGGGCTTGGCTCACCCCAGCCATCTTGGGAGCATTGATCTCAGGAAGCCCCTTGGCCTTGGAAAGGTAGCAGGTCCACCTTCCTTCCCTTTCATGGCAATATCTGCATCCCTTCCCTTCTCGGCCTCAGTCTTGACGCCACCCTGCTCTGCCCCACACAGAATAAACCCTGGAAGAAGCTGAAGACAGTTCTGAAGTATTCGCCCTTCGTGGTCTCCTTCCGAAAACACTACCCTTGGGTCCAGCTGTCCGGACATGCTGGTGAGAGCAGGGGGCGATGGAGGGCAGGGGGCAGACAAGGCTGAGCAGAGACGACGTCTGACTGGGGACAGAAAGCTACAGAGCTACTCTCTGTAGTTTAGTTTCCCCATCTGTGAAATGGGCTTTGTGACAGCCCCCATCTCATGGGGTTGTTATTGGAAGTGTTTAGGCCTGGGCTGGGCGATTGATACATTAGAGTTAAGAGCTTTTCCCTGTTATCCCAATGTTGGTTGGTTGGTTGGTGTGTGTGTGTGTGTGTGTGTGTGTCCTTGACCCTGGGGTAAAGTGGCCCTGGACTTAAATCCTAGTTCTGCTCTTTATTTGTGAATGACCCTGGGCACGTTACTTTCCCTCACTGGGCCCAGTTTCCTCATCTGTAACATGGAGATAATTGTCCCTCCCTTGCAGAGTTAACGGAAGGGTTAAAATAAAAATGTATATTGAGACTGAGATGCAGGCCCCTCATGTATGGAAATTATCATTCCCTGTCCTTGCCCCATGTCCAGAGCTCAGTAGGCCCTCAATAAACACCAGCTGTAATGGTTTCTTCCCAGGGCCTAGCACAGTATCTCTGGCATAATGCCTAGCACATGCCTAACATATAGCATTTTTTGTAAAGGTGTAGATAATAAGTAAACTATTCAGCTTTATGGTGGCTGCATGAAAATAGCCATAGGTAATACATAAACATGTGTGCCTGTGTTCCAATAAGACCTTTATTTACAAAATTGGGTAGTGGGCTTGATTAAACAAACTTACCCAGCAGCAAAGAAAGACAGATCTGAGTCAGAGAAAAAGGCAAGCCCCTCCCCACCCCCGCCAAACTGTAAACACAGGCTTGCCAGTTCTGGTTACTATTACTGAATTTAAAATAACGCAAAAACCCCACAAAACTCAAAAGTTAGTGGTAATTAAGCAAATTAGTGAAATAAAAATACCATATGATTATACTTACAGGATTTGGGGTTGGGAATTCAGACGGGGCATGGCAGGGATGGCTTGTTGCTGCTCTCTGATATCTGGGAACTCAGCTAGGACAACTTGAAGGTTGCAAGCTGGAAACTTGGGGAGGGTTAGTCACGCACATGCCTGGCAGTTGATGTTGACTTATTGGCTGGGTCTCAGTTGGGACTCCTTACTGGAAAGCCTGGTTGTGGCTTCTTCATGTAGCTGCTTGGGCTTCCTTGGTGGCCTTGAGAAGCAAAAGTTTTTGTTTTTAAGTTCATTTTAATATGTTTTTATTGATTTCAGAGAGGAAAGGTAAGGGAGAGAGACATAGGAACATCAATGATGAGAGAGAATCATTGTTTGGCTGCCTCCTGCAAAACCCCTACTGGGGATTGAGCCCCCGGCATATGCCCCTGACTGGAATCGAACCCGGGACCCTTCAGTCCACAGGCAAACGCTCTATCCACTGGGCCAAACGAGACAGGGCGAGAAGCAAAAGTTTTTCCATGACAGCTCAGGACAGCAAAGTGTCTCTGCCAACAAAGTGGAAGTTGCATCTCCTTATATGACCTAGACAAGGGGTCCTGAAACTTTTTAAACAGGGGGCCAGTTCACTGTCCCTCAGACTGTTGGAGGGCTGGACTGTAGTTTAAAAAAAACTGTGAACAAATTCTATGCACACTGCACATATCTTAGTTTAAGTAGGACAGGCAGCGGCGGCAAAAAACACCCGACGGGACGGATAAATGTCCTTGGCGGGCCGCATGTGGCCCGAGGGCCGTAGTTTGAGGATGCCTGACTAGACTATGAGGTCACACAATGTTGCTTCTGCCATTAAGCCTCCAAAATTCAAGGGGAGAAGAATGAGATTCCACTTCTTGCTGGGGATTGGCAAAATTCCAGAAGAGTATGTGGGACAGGAACTATTATTGTACCATCTTTGGAAAATATAACCTGAAAATACAATCTGCCTCAGTAAGAATTGTAAACTAATCTATACTAAGTATCTGCATGGTCCAAGAAATGCTAGATTTGTAAATTAACTTAAATAGGCCCCAGTCGGTGGCACTCTGGGACTCCAGGCAGAAGCAAATGCTTACCTGCTCTGGAGAGTCAGGTTCTGGACTCAGATCTCACAAAAATTCCCACAGCTTATTGTGAGCATATAGTCCCAAATTACAAAACAAATGAGGACACAATCTGCTGTGCAGAGGACTTTGTCTAAACAAAAAGCAGAAATAGGCTCTTTCCCTGTGACCCCTGGCCACGATTTTGAGAATTGCAGGGAAGGAGAGAAAGTGCTGCAGAACTGCCAGGCAAAATGACAGTGTCCAGGATCTGATACATGCAGGAGATGAGGAATTCTCTTGCTGATACAATTTCTGACTCTCTCATTGACTGTGCCACTCCTAGGGAACTTCCAGGCGGGAGAGGATGGTCGGATTCTAAAGCGTTTCTGTCAGTGTGAGCAGCGCAGCCTGGAGCAGCTGATGAACGACCCCCTGCGGCCTTTTGTGCCAACCTACTATGGTGTGGTGCAAAGGGACGAACAGGCCTTCAACCAGATGGAAGATCTATTGGCGGACTTTGAGGGCCCCTCCATCATGGACTGCAAGATGGGCAGCAGGTGGGGTCAGGGACTTCGAGGGCCCTTCCATCATGGACTGCAAAAGGGGCAGCAGGTGGGGTCAGGGACTTCGAGGGCCCCTCCATCATGGACTGCAAGAGGGGCAGCAGATGGAGAGTCAAGGGGTGGGCATTTCCCCCCATTGATTTTTAGAGAGAGTGGAATGAAAAGAGAGAGAGAAAAGAAGAAGAAGAAGAAATAGAAGAAACATTGATTGGTTGCCTCCCACAGTGCCCTGACCGGGACCTGGGATCATTGAACCTGCAACCTAGGTACATGCCCTTGACCGGAAATCAAACTGAGACCATTTGGTGTGTGGGCTGATGCTCTAAGCACTGAGCCACACCAGTCAGGGCAGGGGTGGGCATTTTTTTAAAAAAATAAATTTTATTGACTTTTTTACAGAGAGGAAGAGAGAGGGAGAGGGATAGAGAGTTAGAAACATTGATGAGAGAGAAACGATCAGCTGCCTCCTGCGCACCCCCTACTGGGGATGTGCCCGCAACCAAGGTACATGCCCTTGACCGGAATCCAACCTGGGACCCTTCAGTCCGCAGGCGGACGCTCCATCCACTGAGCCAAACCAGTCAGAGCAAGGGGTGGGCATTTTTTAAGTTAGTGCCAAGTCAGCCTTTAAAGTGGTTGTACGTACATACATTTCCACCAGCAGTATGTGAGAGTTCCAGTTATTCCATCTTCTCACCAACACTTTATGGTTTAATTTCTATTTCTTTGATGACCAAAGAAGAGTGTTGATTGGCCATTTGAAAGGTGCCTGTTTGAATACTTTGCCCATTTTTCTGTTGGGCTATCTTTTTCTTTTTGACTTGTAATTCTTTTTATTTTTATTTTTTATTTGTAATTTTTTATATATTCTGGATCCAAGTCCTTTGTTGGAAATATACACACACCTATACATACATTCTCCAACTCCATGTCACTCTCTTAGTACTTACTGTCTTTTGATAAAGAAAATACTTTTAATTTAGTCCAGTTTGTCAATTTTTTTCATTATGGTTAGTAGTTTTGTGTTATTTTTCTGACATATTTTTATTGATTTTTATAAAGAGGAAGGGAGAGGGAGAGAGAAAGAAAAATCGATAATCGAAACATTGATGATGGCTGCCTCCTGCACGCCCCCTACTGGAGATCCAGTCCACAACCCGGGCATGTGTCCTGACCAAGAATCAAACCAGCAACCTTTTGGTGCATGGTAGAATGCCCAACCGACGGAGCCACACTTGGCCAGGGAGCGCTTTGTGTTTCAGAAATGCCTACTGTGTCACATCTTCTGTGTCCCAGGACCTACCTGGAGGAGGAGCTGGTGAAGGCTCGAGAACGGCCCCGGCCCCGCAAGGACATGTATGAGAAGATGGTGGCTGTGGACCCCGGGGCTCCCACCCCTGAGGAGCATGCCCAGGGTGCTGTCACCAAGCCCCGCTACATGCAGTGGAGGGAGACTGTGAGCTCAACCTCCACCCTGGGCTTCCGCATTGAGGGCATCAAGGTGAGGTCCAGGAGCTGCTAGCCTGTCGCTAGAGGACTATATCTAGGCAGGGCTTCTCAGGGAACACGGGTGTCAGGGAAAACTTAGAAGAAGGGAGATCTGGAAAGAGAGTCGGAGACTGACTATAGACGATGAAAAGATGGGGCTAGGAGAGGTTCTGCTTCTCTCACCCCCACATCCATCAGTGACCAAGCTTTGTTTATCCCTCTGCCTGAGCATCTTGATTCCAGCTTCTTTCCTCCCCATGGCCCTGTCTTCTGCCTCAGCCTCCTCTGATCATAGCAGCTGGAGCGATCCTTTTTTCCCGTTATGGAGAAAGATTTTTCTCTTTCCTTCCTTTTTTTTCTTTTTGTAAATTAAATGTAATATTTTAAATAAGTAGTCACACCATTCAAAAGTCAAAATTATGTTATAAAAGGGTGTGCAGAGGAAATCTCTATGCTGACCCTATGGCTATCTTTCCCATTCTGTCCCTCCACCTTCCACCTACTCACAGGGAATCACTTTATAAGTTTTTTATTTTTCTTCCTGCAAATGCAAACAAATGCAAATCCTAAAAATTCCATCCTTCTTTACACAAAAGGTGGCATAGTCCTAGATAATTTCCATATCATTCCATAGAGTTTTCTCTTTTTGTGCTTGCTTTTTTTTTTTTTTTAATATTTTATTGATTTTTTACAGAGAGGAAGGGAGAGGGATAGAGAGTTAGAAACATCGATGAGAGAGAAACATCTATCAGCTGCCTCCTGCTGCACACCTCCCTACTGGGGATGTGCCCACAACCAAGGTACATGTCCTTGACCGGAATCCAACCTGGGACCCTTCAGTCCACAGGCCGACACTCTATCCACTGAGCCAAATTGGTCGGGGCTTTTTGTTCTTTCTTGAACTGTAATAGCTTTTTTTTTTTTTTTTCTTAACCAACACTTTATTTTTTTTCTAAATTTTGTTTTATTGCTTAAAGTATTACAAAGAGTATTGGATAAGTCTCCATTTTTTTCCCTTGACCTTCTCCTCTCCTTCCCTATCCCCCCCAGTGTCTTGTGTCCATTGTCAGCTGCCTCCTGCACACCCCCCACCGGGGATGTGCCTGCAACCAAGGCACACACTCCCGACCGGAATCGAACCTGGGACCCCCCAGTCCGCAGACCGATGCTCTATCCACTGAGCCAAACCTGTTAGGGCTCTGTATCTATTTTTGTCCTTCAGTTTATAATGTTCTTTATTATCCATAAATGAGAGAGATCATGTGGTATTTTTCTTTCATTGACTGGCTTATTTCACTTAGCATAATGCTCTCCAGTTCCATCCATGCTGCTGCAAATGGTAAGAATTCCTTCTTTTTCACAGCAGCATAGTATTCCATTGTGTAGATGTACCACAGTCTTCTAATCCATTAATCTGCTGATGGGCACTTAGGCTGTTTCCAAATCTTAGCTATGGTAAATTGTGCTGCTATGAACATAGGGATGCATATATCCTTTCTGATTGGTGTTTCTGGTTTCTTGGGATATATTCCCAGAAGTGGGATCACAGGGTCAAATGGGCATTCCATTTTTAATTTTTTGAGGAAACTCCATACTGTCCTCCATAGTGGCTGCACCAGTCTGCATTCCCACCAGCAGTGCAGGAGGGTTCCTTTTTCTCTGCATCCTCTCCAGCACTTGTTGTTTGATTTGTTGATGATAGCCATTCTGACAGGTGTGAGATAGTGCCTCATTGTTGTTTTGATTTGCATCTCTCGGATGATTAGAGACTTTGAGCATGTTTTCATATGTCTCTTGGCTTTCTGAATGTCCTCTTTTGAAAAGTGTCTATTTAGGTCCTTTGCCCATTTTTTGATTGGATTGTTTATCTTCCTTTTGTTAAGTTGTATGAGTTCCCTGTAAATGTTGGAGATTAAAGCCTTATCAGTGATAATATTGGCAAATATGTTCTGCTGTAATAGCTTTTTGTGGATGTGCCATAGTCCCCTATAGAGGGCCACCTGGGTTGCTTCCATTTTTTTGCCATTACAAACAACACCTCAATGGATCACTTTGAACATAAGACATTTTGCAGGTATCAAGATTTAGCTGTAGACTAGATTCCCAGAAGCAGGACAACTGGGTCAATGATGAAATGCGTTGGGAATGTTGCTAGAGATTGTCGAACCCTTTCCATAGGTGTTGTATCGTTGTGCATTCCACCAGCAATTTTTGAGAGTGCCTGTCTTCCATGGCCTCCCAGGATAGAAGTTGTCTATCCAGGTGTGTCATTTTCCTATTTGAAAGCTGTCAATGGCTCCCTAGAACCCTCAAGAGATGTTCCCTGGCCTAGAGGGCCCTCCATCGTCTAGCCTCATTTCTCACTTCTCTCTTCCTCCTTGTTTACCTTCAGACCACAGTGAAGCTTCATTTCCTTGAAAGGGTCCTGCTCCCCTGCCACAGAGCCTCTGCACATGCTGTTCCCTCTGACAGGACTGTTCTTCCTCTACTGTTCCCCCAGTTGGCTTCCAGTCATTTTTCTGTCTTTTCACTTCCTCTTTACCTCCTCATAACTCCCTGTAATCCTTCATTATTCTTTTTTTAAAATTTATTATTGGTTTTTTACAGAGAAGAAGGGATAGGGCTAGAGAGTTAGAAACATCAATGAGAGAGAAACATCAATCAGCTGCCTCCTGCACACCTCCTACTGGGGATGTACCCATAACTAAGGTAAATGCCCTTGACCAGAATCGAACCCGGGACCTTTCAGTCCGCAGGCTGACGCTCTATCCACCGAGCCAAACCAGTTAGGGCATCCTTCGTTATTCTTCCCTCCCTTTGTGATGCTCTTATTAAATATCTGTCCCCCTCATCTGACTGTCCTGTTAACTCCATGGTAGCAGTGCCCACCTGGTAACTGGCACAGCACGGCAGTACAACTCAAGTGGTCCTCTCAGAGATAAAAAATAACATTAGTTTATTTATTGAGTGCTTGCTTTCTATGTGCCAGGCACTGTGATATTCATCCTATATACCCAATCTCTTCTATTCCTGCCATTTTTAGCACAATTCCCATTTCCTAGATGAGGAAATTGAGGTTGAAACAGGTAAAGTGATTTGCTTAAAGCCACCCAGCTAGGAAGTAGTAGAGTCACAATGCAAAGCCAGATTTACCTTCCTCCAGAGCACATCTGGCTAGACTGGCTCAACTAGGGGGTTCAGGTTAGACTTGGAAGGACTACCTGCTCAGGAGTGTGACTTGGGGCTGGATTGATCTGAGCTGGGCAGGTGGGCTGGCTTCTGCAGAAGAGCAGGTGAATGTGGAGGCAGGCAGGTGGCCCCAGGAAATGCCTGGGACTGGTTGGTGTTGGGCATGGGAAGGAAAGTTGTGACAATGGGCCTTCAATCTTTGTCCTGCAGAAAGCTGATGGGACCTGCAACACCAACTTTAAGAAGACACAGGAGCTGGAGCAAGTGACAAAGGTGATGGAGGACTTTGTGGATGGAAACCATGGAATCCTGGTGAGTGGGACACCCATGCCCCAAGTTAGCAGTTCAGGGCCACCACCATCATTGTTGCCCGTGTTTTGCTTAGGGCTGAGGTTGGCTGGTACTGGCTGGTGTTGCGCACCCTCTGGGTCAGCAGGTAGCTTGGCCAGAGCTGGATTTCTAGGATTGCCTGCTCCTGTATCCGGTAGCCTCAGATGATAACTTCTCCCCTTGTCTCTAATGATCTAACCGGCTAGTCTGGGCTGTTTTCACAGTGGAAGCCGGTGGCCAAGAGAACAAACAAAAATGCAAGGCCTCTTGATGGCTAAGACACCCTCATTTCTGTTGGCCAGAGCAAATCATGACCAAGCCTAGATTAGAGGGTAACAGACTCCACCTCTTTATGAGAGGAGCTGCTGGGAGCTATGGGTGGGTATTCATGTAATTTACTAACCTTACCCTTGTCTGTGCCATCCCTATATTTCCAACCTCCTCTCCCATTTTCCCCATGGCTCCCCTTTTTCCATCCTGGCTGGGTACAGGACGAGGTTAGATCTCAAGGTGGGTAGGGACCCACAAAGTCCCTGTGCTAACCAAGAAACTCTCCCTCCCAAACAGAGAAAGTATGTGGCACGCTTAGAAGAACTCCGAGAAGCTCTGGAGAACTCCCCCTTCTTCAAAACCCATGAGGTGTGAGCCCCGGCCCCCAGGGGAGCAGAGGGCCCTGTGTATGTGTGAGGAGGGGGTGGGTTGGGGTCCAGGTTGCACTGAGGAGAAATCACTGGCAGAATTAAGCTAAAGCAATTTAAAAGGAGACCTATGTTTTGGGGTTTGCCTTTTCAGAGTAGGCAGCATAGGGGATTTCAGGGAGATGGGAGAAGCTAGGAGAATGGACTGGAGCCAGGCCGCCTGGGATGAGGCTGGCTCTGCTGTGTGACCTCTCAGGCCTTGGTTGCCTACTAAGATAGGGAGGAACAGTATCTTCCTTACTGGGCTGCTTCCTTATGGGTGTGAGACTAGCAACTGTTGAACACCATTTGGAGCATAAAAGCACATTTAACCCCTAGCTCTTACAATCTGATCTAATAAAAGAGTAATATGCAAATTAACCTTCACTCCATTACACCTAAGCCACCCCCACCAACCAAGCCATGCCCACCAGCCAGTCAGAGCAACAATATGCTAATTAACCCAGCCAAGATGGAGCTAGAACAAAAAAGAGGCCAGCAATGGAGGAAACTTCCTGCCTAGGCCGGCTGTGACCTCCGCTGAAGGCAACAAAGTTTCAATTGTAGAAGATAAATAAACCCTAGAAACCTGCTTCCAGCCAGCCTCGCTGGGACCTTAGGTCAATGGGAGCTGTGGCAAGCCTGCAAAAAGCCCTCAGCCCCTCACCCAGGCTGGCCAGGTACCCCAGTAGGGACCCGAACCCAGAAGGGGCTGTGGTCAGCCTGAAAACGGCCCTCAGCCCCTCACCCAGGCTAGCCAGGCACCCCAGTAGGGACCTGAATCCTGAAGGGGCCATGGCCAGCCTGAAAACAGCCCTCAACCCTTCACCCAGGCTGGCCAGGCACCCAAGTAGGGACCTGACCCTGAAGGGGTTGTGGCCAGCCTGAAAACAGCCCTCAGCCCCACACCCAGGTTGGCCACACCCCCATGGGGTTAGGGTTCCCACTGGGGGGCTTGGCCAGCCTGCAAACAGCCATCAGCCCCTCACCCAGGCTGTCCAGGCACGCCAGCAGGTGGACATCCCCCGAGGGGGTCACAGACTGCAAGAGGGCACAGGGCCGGGCTGAGGGACCCCCCCGCAAGTGCACAAATTTTTGTGCACTGGGCCCCTAGTTACTTTATAATCATAACTAGGGGCCCGGTGCACAAAAATTTGTGCACTGGGGTGGTGGAGGAGGGGGGTCCCTCAGCCCGGCCTGTGCCCTCTCACAGCTTGGGACCCCTCTGGGGATGGCCACCTTCTGGTGTGCCTGGCCAACCTGGGTGAGGGGCCAATGTCTGTTTGCAGGCTGGTCAAGCACCCCAAGTGGAGATCCTCACCTCAAGGGGTGTGGCAAGCCTGGATGAGGGGCCAAGGGCAGTTTTCAGGCTGGCCACAGCTCCCACTGACCCTCTGGGCCATTGCCTGGGAAGCAATGGAGTGGCGCTGGCCACCCCATAGGCTTCCCAGGAGGGGGCATGGGGTCCCCCTACCCCCCAGGCTTCTCCGCCTGAGAGGCCATTCCGGTGTTGCTGGCCACCGGTATCGGCCTCCCAGCAGGGGGCTGCGAGGTCCCGCTTCCCAGGGAAGGCCGTTCTGGTGTTGCTGGCCACCAGATCGGCCTCCCAGCCGGGGGCTGCGGGGTCCCACTTCCCAGGGAAGGCCGTTCTGGTGTTGCTGGCCACCGGATCGGCCTCCCAGCAGGGGGCCGAGGGGTCCCACTTCCCCCAAAGGCTTTTCCGCCCAGGAGGCCATTCCAGTGGCATTGACCACCGGATCGGCCTCCCAGCAGGGGGTCGCGGGGTCCCGCTTCCCCCGGAAGGCCGTTCCGGTGGTGCTGGCCACCGGATCAGGCCGCGGGGTCCCGCTTTCCCCGGAAGGCCGTTCCAGTGGCACTGGCCACCGAATCGGCCTCCCAGCAGGGGACCGCGGGAGCCCGCTTCCCCCGGAAGGCCGTTCTGGTGTTGCTGGCCTCCGGATCAGCCTCCCAGCAGGTGGCCGAGGGGTCCCGCTTCCCCTGGAAGGCCGTTCCGGTGGCGCTGGCCTCCAGATCGGCCTCCCAGCAGGTGGCCGAGGGGTCCCGCTTCCCCGGAAGGCTTCTCCGCCCGGGAAGGCATCTGGCAGCCCAGGGCGCCAGATGCCTTCCCAGGACCCAGGCTCCCAAGATGGCGGAGCCCAGGGCTGCGGCCTCCACCATCTTGGCTGGGCTAATTTGCATACAGTCACTCGGATTGGCTGGTGGGCGTGGCTTAGGCCATCGCAAAGAAACGGTTAATTTTAATATTACGCTTTTATTAGTTTAGATTATTTACAATTATTGTTACCTGCATTCTTTTTTTAATCTTTATTGTTCATATTATTACAGTTGTTCCTCTTTTTTACCCCCATAGTTCCCCTCCTCCCAGTTCCCACCCCACCCTCTGCCTTTACCCCCACCCCACTGTCCTCATCCATAGGTGTACGATTTCTGTCCAGTCTCTTCCCGCACTCCCAACATCCCTTTCCCCCTGAGAATTGTCAGTCCATTCCCTTTGTATGCCCCTGATTCCATTCTATTCACCAGTTTATTCTGTTCATCAGATTTTTTATTCACTTGATTTTTAGGTTCACTTGTTGATAGATATGTATTTGTTGTTCACAATTTTCATTTTTCCTTTTTCTTCTTCTTCCTCTTCTCAAAGGATACCTTTCAGCATTTCATATAATCCTGGTTTGGTGGTGATGAACTCCTTTAGCTTTTTCTTGTCTGTGAAGCTCTTTATCTGACCTTCAATTCTGAATGATAGCTTTGCTGGGTAAAGTAATCTTGGTTGTAGGTTCTTGCTATTCATCATTTTGAATATTTCTTGCCACTCCCTTCTGGCTTGCATGGTTTCTGTTGAGAAATCAGCTGACAGTTGTATGGGTGCTCCCTTGTAGGTAACTGACTGCTTTTCTCTTGCTGCTTTTAAGATTCTCTCTTTGTCTTTCGCCCTTGGCATTTTAATTATGATGTGTCTTGGTGTGGTCCTCCTTGGATTCCTTTTGTTTGGGGTTCTCTGTGCTTCCTGGACTTGCAAGTCCATTTCTTTCACCAGGTAGGGCAAGTTTTCTGTCATTATTTTTTCAAATAGGTTTTCAATATCTTGCTCTCTCTCTTCTTCTGGCACCCCTATAATTCTGATGTTTTTATGTTTGAAGTTGTCCCAGAGGCTCCTTACACTGTCTTCATATTTTTGGATTCTTTTTTCTTTTCCAGCTGGGTGTTTTTTGCTTCTTCATAATTCATATCTTTGACTTGATTCTTGTGATCCTCTTGTCTGCTGTTGGATCTCTGTATATTATTCTTTATTTCAGTCAGTGTATGCTTAATTTCTAGGTGGTCCTTTTTCATATCCTCGAGGGTCTCACTAAATTTATCGGCAGTCTCTAGAATATTCTTGAAAAGCCTTATAACCGTGGTTTTGAACTCTACATCCAGTCATTTGCTTTCCTCCATTTCTGCCATTTGTGACCTGTTTCTTTGTCTCTGCATTTTTGCTGCTTCTCTGCATTGACAGAGTGGCTTTCTGTGCTAGGTGTCCTATAGGGCCAGGTGGCTCAGTCTCCTCAATTACCTGAGGTGGATACTCTTGGTGCACGGCTTTGTCGGCTTTGTGCACAGTCTTGTTGTAGCTAAGCCTTGATTGTTGTTGGTTTCACTGAGAGGAATTGACCTCCAGGCCACTTGGCTGTGAGAGACAGCTGTGTCTATGGTGGGAGAACTTCTATGCTAGAGATACCCGTATGGGGCCAGACTTGCTCCAGTGGGGCTTTGGTGCCCACTGAGTCTGCCCCCTGAGTGTGTCATTTATGAGTCTGAGGAGTTGTAGACTGGGTGGTCCCGCTCTGAACATTGGGTACACAATCTCTTGGAACTCTAAGGAGGTGCTATTTTAGCTTCTGCCTGAGGTTTCTCAGCCTTTTATATGCAAAAGCCTCTGCCCGCAGCTTGGGTGGGGCGGGGTTTTGGGGAATCTACAGGGCGGAGCAACCAGCTATGGCCGATTCTCAGCCCTGTCCCAAGAGGCACCCAGTCTCAAGCCGCTCTGGAGTTCCTCCCGGTGCCAGATGGTGCCAGACGGTGTCAGACAGTGCCAGACAGTCCAGCTCCTCCCCGTATGATTCTGAGTCCCCAGAAACTTGCCTGGAACTGGAATTCAGAGCCGTGGGGAGTTTGTGCCTCCCTCCGGTATGAAATGCTGCCAGCCCTTTCCGGGAGCCCCTTCATGCGTGCCTCAGTACCTCTGCACTTCATTTCCGCACCTCCTCTGCATCTCAGTCTCTTTCTAGTTGTAGAATTTCCACTCAGCCAGTCTTCCTGTGGGTCTGGGTAGTGTCCGTTTTTTCTTTTCATTGTGGTTTTGAAATGGTTGTGCACAGCAGTAATTCTGGTGTTCACCTATGCTGCCGTCTTGGTTTTTCTCCTGTTATTATTTCTTCAAATAGGTTTTCAACATCTTGATCTCTGTCTTCTTCTGGCACTCCTATAATTCTGATGTTGGCACACTTGAAGTTGTCCCAGAGGCTCCTTACACTATCTTCATATTTTTGGATTCTTTTTTCTTTTTTCTTTTCTGGTTGGGTGTTTTTTGCTTCTTCAAATTTCAAATCTTTGACTTGATTCCTGCGATCCCCTAGTCTGTTATTGGATCTCTATATAATATTCTTTATTTCTGTCAGTGTATTTCTAGGTGGTCCTTTTTCATATCCTCGAGGGTCTCAGTAAATTTATCGGCAGTTTCTAGAAAATTCTTGAAAAACCTTATAATCAGCTGTGTCTATGGTGGGAGAACTTCTGTGCTGGAGACACCCTTATGGGGCAAGACTTGCTTCAGTGGGGCTTTGGAGCTCACTGAGTCTGCCCCCTGAGTGTGTCCCTTATGGATCTGAGGAGTTGTAATCTGGGTGGTACCCTCTGACCACTGGGTACACTGGCTCTTTGATCTCTAAGGAGGTGCTATTTTAGCTTCTGCCTGAGGCTACTCAACCTTTTGTATGCAGCTTGGGTGGGGTGGGGTCTCTGGGAATCAACAGGGCTATGGCTGATTCTTAGCCCTGCCCTAGAAGGCACGGGGTCTCAGTGTCCCTCAGCACCGCCAAGAGAAAGTGGCTCTGGAGTTCCTCCCGATGCCAGACAGTCTAGCTTCTCCCCAGAAACTCACCCAGAACTGGAGTTCAGAGCCGTTGGGAGCTTGTGACTCCCTCTGGATTGAAAAAGAGAACTATGTTCTCAGTTGCCAGCCCTCTCCGCGCGCCTCCACCTCTGCACTTTACTTCTGCACCTCCTCTGCGTCTCAGTCTCTTTCTAGTTGTAGAATTTCCACTTAGCCAGCCTTTCTGTGGGTCTTGGTGGTGTCCGTTTTTCTTTTCGTTGGGGTTTTGAAATGGTTGTGCGAGGCAGCAATTTTAGGTGTTTACCTATGCTGCCATCTTGGTTTTCCTGTTACCTGCATTTTTTGTTCAATGGCCCCACACTTCCCCTCTCTCTCCCTTCCAAAGCCTGTCTCTTTGGAAGCATTCATCTCTTTCGGGCTTTCTCAGAAAGTCTGGGACGTGGTAACAGCATCCCGTGCATCCTCTCCTCCCCTTCTCTGTCCAAGCTCTTCCCTCCCCATGACCAAGCCCTCTTACCTTCTCTTGGCTATTGCTAACTTTTGGGAGAGCCCTGAAATGGGAATCAGACTGGCCTCGGTTTGGGCCCAGTTCTGTAGGTCTGTCTAGACCTGCAGGATGGGATAACGGCGTGCCTGCCTCCTACACAACATGAATGTTAAGTGGATTAATACAGGGAAAGTGCAGCCCATAGTAAACCTTCAGTATGTGCCAGCTGTTACTGTCATGTCCCTTATCAAACGTCACCCTCATCATCATTGTCACTGCCTTTGGGCTTAACACACAAATCGCAAAGAGGAGGCCTGGGGAGCCCATCTCATCTGTCCTGGTGTTTGGTTTCACCCACTTGGTGACTTAACTTTTTAAAAAAAATACATTTTTATTGATTTTATTGATTTCAGAGATAAACATCAATGATGAGAATCATTGATTGGCTGCCTCCTGCATGCCCCCTGCTGGGTATCTATCATGCTACCCGGGCATGTGCCCTTGACCGGAATGAAACCTTCCATCCTTCAGTCCGCAGGCCAATGCTCTGTCCACTGAGCCAAACCAGCTAGGGCGTGACTTTACATTTTAAAAGATGAGTTGCCAATATTTAAAATGTGGGCCTTCCCACCAAAATCAGTGTTTCCAGTTTCCCTTGGGACACTGGGAAATGTGGCAACACTGGGCCGCTTGCCACAGAGTGGGGCAGCATCTGCTTTTCCTCACAGGCGCCCACTCGCCTGCCCCATCATCTAGGTTCCCTGGGGAGAGTGCAGTTTGCAATCGGTTAGGAAAAGGGAAGGGTGTACAAATGGGGAGTTAGATGAAAGCAAGGAAATTGCTATTTCTCGTTAGAAAAACAAAACCAGCATCTCTGAAGGCTGCATACCAACCTCCCAGGCACTTAAGTGTGTAGATCATAGAATGCTGCCAGTGATCCCAGGAGAAAGGGCTGTGACCACCACCACCATTCTATAGACGAGGAAACCGAGGCCTGGAGAAAGGAAGCCATTTGCCTGGGGTTATCAGCAGCAGTTCTCAAGCGGAAAGCACGATCTACTGCCTTAGTCCCCACTGGGCTCTCCTGATCCATTCAGGATCCTGCAGGCATTTGAGTTTATGCCTCAGCTTGAAAAATAATACCAGTTTACATCTGTTGTGCATTTGCTATACTGACAAGTTTTCCAAGTGCTTTATATGATTAATTCATACGTGTAATATGCATAGCAACATTACAGGTAAATGGTACTATTATTCCCACTTCGTATATCAGGAGGCAGAGGCAGAGAGGTTAAGCCACCTGCCCAAGGCATAACAGCCTATAAGTCTCAGAGTCAGGATTTGAACTCAGGCAGCTTGGTTCCACAGTATATGCCATCAGCTACCCTGCTCAGATGCCCCTTGGAGAGGAGACCCTGGCCAATGCTTGCTTTGCCCCTAACCTCCTGTCTGCCTCCCTGCAGGTCGTGGGCAGCTCCCTTCTCTTTGTGCATGACCACACTGGCCTGGCCAAGGTTTGGATGATTGACTTTGGCAAGACAGTGGCTCTGCCCGACCATCAGACACTCAGCCACCGGCTGCCCTGGGCTGAGGGTAATCGTGAGGATGGCTACCTCTGGGGCCTGGACAACATGATTCACCTTCTTCAGGGGCTGGCCCAGAGTTGACCCGCTTGCCTTCTTCAAGGATTCTTTATTGGATGGTACTCGCTGGCTGGAGGAGCCCTGAGGTGTGCAGGAACCTGAGTTCAGCTCCAGAGGCACTCACCTCGGGGACAGAAGAGGTTGTGGCACGCTACTCAAGCCCAGTGTGGAAGGTATGATGGGCCTTGGAGACCAAGTAGCACCCAGCCCTTTCATGATCCAGGAATTGTAAGGACCAGAGAGGGGACATGATGTGGCTGGGTCCCACTGTGGGTCAGAACCAGACTGGGTCCTCTGGTCAGCCAGAAAGATTCCAGAGGGGCTGCTGGAGGCCACAACTAAACTATACATCCTGGAAGAACACCATTCAGATGCTGCAGGCTACGGCCTGACACATGCCTATCATGACAGGAATGACTGTAATCACTATTCCTTGTCAGCCCCTCCGGCTATGATCTGGCTCTGATGCCAGCTTCATCTGTGGTGCCCAGGACCAGACCTCATTTGTGAGCAAACGCAGGAGCTGTGTATGCCTGGGAACATTATGGCCCCGTCTCTTCTTCTGGTGGCCCTTCAGGTGCTGACAGAGGCTCTGAGAAGGGTGTGACACCTTGGGACTGGCCTGAGAGCTAATGCTGCTGAGCAGAGCCCAGTTCACCCTGTCCTGCCCTCCCATGGCCCCATGGGATCCTCCCTGCTCCTGGGAACTCTGCTGACCCGCTGCAGACCAAAACCACGCCACATCCTGTGCCCGCACTGAGACCACAATCTCATTCCTCTGGCACCATCTCAGCTTTGGGACTTCCTCCCAGCTGACTGAGGTAGCAGGGGCAGGGAAGCTGGCTTGGGAACCAGAGCTGCCTCCCTTTGGTGGCCTGCACCCTGCGGCCTCTGCTTGAGTCAGAGGCTCAGGGTGGGTGGGGCTGCTGGCTGTGACCCTAGGCTCCCAACCTGGCCCAAACCAAAGCCCCCCTTCCCTCTCCTCCTGTACTTGTAACTGGCTTCCTGGCCCACAGGGCTGGGCTGGGGAGGACAGGCAGCTCCCTCCTTTTGAGTCAAAACTCTAATGTAGTTTTCCAGGGCTCAGGAGGCATGTTCCTTTGCTATGGACCTTTATACTTATTTATATAAGAGACACAGGTAGTTAGATGGGGCAGTGCTAGGGAACTGGAGGCAACATTGCTTCACTGCCCTTCCCCCACGAGACACCCTAATAAACAGGACCTTCAAAGCCAACTTTGTGGGATTTTTTTTTTTTAAATCTGGCGAGTGTGAGCTCAAAGCTCAGGACAGTGATTGATTGGGGTAGGAGCAGGCTTGGAGTGTTCCTGAGCTGCTCCTCTTGTGCCTCACTCTGCTGGATAAGGCAGGATAACTATGGTGACCAAGACAGTGCCAAGCCTTCCCAGGGCAGTCACCAGAGTGCCAGTCTCTGCTGTCAGAGGGGAAGTGCAGGTGGAGGGATTAGGGCTGGGATGGAAGATTCCCCACTTCTGGTTAGAAACACTATACTACAGAAACAAAAAGCACTATACTTATACTATGTAGTCTCTCTAAAGTCCCTTTGCACTGAAGACACAGCAGTGATCAACACAGATCTGTTCCTTCCCTTTCCAAGGGGAGGCAACAGGTATTCATTAAACTATTCTCTCCCTAAAAATATGTATCTACTTCTCTAGATATTATATCTGCGTAGGTACTAACTGCCTGATTAGAATCCTGACCCTGCCACTTGCCAAGCTATGTGACCTTCAGCCAGTAGTTGCACTCTTCCAAGCCTTAGTCTTTCCATATGTAAAATGGAGAGGACCTAGTACCTTCCTTATAGGACTGGAGGATTTAATGAGAACACAGGTAAAGGGGTTCGCACATTTAACTGCTCCCAGAAACATTTCTTCTTTGTTTTTAAAGGAGAACAGAGGCGGGGGAGGGGCTTAGCCCTGGCTGAAGGAACCTTCCTTGAGGAAGTGATAATGAGCCAAGATGGTTGTAGGGGTTCAGACCAAGTCACCCCAAGATGTGCCTCTGTGGTGTGTGGGTTGTTGTGAACTAGGGCAACCAAGACACCACAAGCTCAATGAAACCTCTGCCCCACCCACCCTTAACAACCTAGAATCTGAATTCAAGGTCTTGCCCGGAAAGACTGAGATAACCTTTTCTGACCTATCTATAGGGCAGGGTAATTGCTGAACATCTGCTCTTATCATCCTGCACTGACCCTCCTCCCTCTGAAGCCCCATGATTATCCTTAGCTCAGAATGACATATATACCTCATTTCCCCTGTCTAGTGTTAACATAAAAACATTCAAACCTGTAAAGAATTTTTGTGAGTTTACTCGAGCCAACTTATAGACAACTGCTGGGAAGCAGAATTTCAACGCATTGGAATAATGCTCCGAGAATAGCGGTTTTTCATCGATTTTTATACATTGCAATCAAAGGAGGGGACGTAGGTGGGTTACATGAAACCCACTGGTGATAGATTAGTGAGTTGGGAGAAAGCACAGCAGGTAAACTGGGATTGGATAAGAAGTAAAATGACAGACACCTACTTAGGTGGGTGCAGGATAGTTAACAGTCAACATTAACAGGATAGCAGTAACAATGAAGAAATTTATAGTCTCCTGTCCTGGCACCCAGGGCATTTGGTGGGTCTGGAAAAAAGGGAAGTTACAAGTTACCCTGACATTTCAAGGATATGTTATCATAGATGCAAAAAGACAGGCTGTTAAAGGTTGACCTTGTGAGTGAAGATACCTGCCTAGGACATAGCTACCCACCATAATTGCTCTTAAAGTTTAATTTCAGGCCACCCTTGTGGTTTCTCTGAGTTTGCAAGACCACAGGCAGGCCTTCCCAGAGTTTGTCAGGTTAGCATGTGGCCCCTTTTGTTCACACTTGGTATCTCTCATGTATGTGGGGTTGCCATGTGTATGTATTAAATTTGGTTACTTTCTTGTTACCCTGTCTCATCTAACCTCATTAGAAGAGATGAAGGAACCTTGAGGGGAAAGTAACTTCCTCTCCCACAGTGGAAAGTTGAGTTCCGGTCAACAGAGGGCTACAGTGGGGTTGCACCAGGGACCTGAGAGTGAGCGTGGCTGGTGGCAGGAAGTGTGAGGAAGAACAGCCTGGGATAAGGAGAGGTGAGCGGGGGCTGGGTGTTTAGTTCCTATTCTGTGAGGAACAAGAACCTGCTAGAAGTTTCTCTGGAGAACTGGTTTGGTTTTTGTGGATTCCCTCAGCCCTAACCCCACATGAAGATTCTGTGGGGCAGCAGGGAGCCCAGTGAAGTTCTTGCAGTGACCAGGTTTGTCCAGAGAGATGTCGATGGTTCAAGAGGGTGATCACCAATGTGAAACGAATGGATGCAACATTCAGGTAGGGTGGACAGGACACAGGGTCTGAGCTGTTGTCTGTCTCTCCCCTGGAAGAGGAAGCTTGTCTGTCCTGCTTCTGGCTCTAACCCCGGTCCACACAGTAGGTGCTCAATACTGAGGGGATGGGCTTGGGGATGGAGGAGCTGGGAGGACGCCCAGGCTTAAGAATGGACTGGGGGGGGGTGAGGGGGGAGGAGATCCTGCAAAAGGTCCTCTGGCTGAAGATCCTCAAGAGATCCAGTCCAAACCCTGGGATGGTTACACAAAGGGAAAAGCTGGGGTCTGGGCCCTATCACCCCCAGTTCAGGGCAGTAGCAGGCTAGAGGCTGGAGTCCTATGGTCTGAGGAGCAGGGCCTGTCCACAGAGGCCAGCTCGTACCCCACCAGCAGGAACTACATATACCCGGCCATCAGCAGCCCGAGAGGGTGAGAAGTCCGTCAGCTGTAGGTTGCTATCCTGGACTTGGTCATAGTCCCACAGCTGGTAGTGCCAACTCTTGCCCTGCTTGGAAAGAAGGTAGACTGCTCCCAGTGAGCCTTCCTCTGGCAGGGATGGTAGTTGGTGGGACATGCTGGGCACTGGGTGAAACAGGCCTGGCAGCTCAGGGTCCTCAGCATAGCCGGGGCTTGGAACACCCTGAACACCCAACAGGACCCCTGCGAGGAGAGGGGGAGGTTATGAGGGGGGCCTGAACCCTGATGAGCTGGGGCTCACTGTGTTTTCCCCCACAGCCTTCCAGGGAAGGTGCTGCCTAGTCCCCAACACTACAAGGAAGTCAGTGGGGGCCATGGGACACACAGCTAGGCTGGGATTTGGAGCCAGTGTGTCTGGCTCCAGAGCTTCAGGCATTTTCAGTCCTGCCTCCTACAGTCTGTCAGCACTAGGAGGTGGAGAGGAGACATTAAACAGAGCAAACATCGTCACCCAGTCTCCAGCTGTCCAGGTGGGAGATGCTGGGAGTGGAGCTCTCAGGCCAGAGCCAGGAAGTGGCTGAGCAGACTTGATCCAGGCCACCTGATGGACACAAATCCATCCTTTTTTCCAGGCAGGTGGAATGATGACAATGCTAGTCACAGCTAATGCCTACTGAGATGTGCAATGTGCCAGGCACCACTGTTCTAAGGGTTTCCCATGCTCTGCCAATGAGGCAGCCCTATGAGGTGGGTGCTACTGTCACTTCAATTTCTAGATTGGTACATGGAAACCCAGATCCAGAGCTAGAAGTGCCAGGACGGGGCCTGGAGTCCAGAATGTTTGACCCAAGTCTGCACACTGAGCTTGTTTTTGAAACCCCAGTTGGCAGACACTGAGGTACCTGCTGCCTGCCAGGTCTTGTCTTGAAGAGGACTGGGGAGGTGCCAGTGCCAGGGTGAGAAAGTGAGGCGGGGGTGGGGGGGTGGGGAGGATGCAGGAGCTGGAGCTGGGGAGATCCAGGGTGAGAGCACAGGGACACAGGAGAGGGAACCCACCTGTGCTCACTGCCCAGTGGGCCTTGTGGCCCTTCCTCCGACATGGTTCATGGTTGAAGTCTTCATCGTAGCTGATGCTGGGGTTAAGGCCAAAGCTGTGGTGTGGCCCCGGGGCCCAAGCTTATCCAACCCACCCTGTTCCCTTCCTGTCCTGGGATACGGGATGAGCAAGGGATGTCCAGAGACAAGGTGCTGCAGCACACGACCTCTGTTGGGACCACCCAGACCCCCACGGAGCTGCTCAACTTGGCAGCCCAGTGCCTCCTCAGCCAGTCTGCCCATGTTGGCCACTGCAGGGACAGAGCACACACAGAACAAGGGATCGCTCTGTGCTTCTCACTGTCAAGGCTTCCCTGGGGATTGATGCCTCTAATGCTCACTGTGACCATGGAAAGCACAGAGAGGATAAGGGTCCAGGGCCACATAGTAGGAAGTGGCAGAGTTGGGCTGGGAACCCAGACAGCCTTGCTCCAGAGTCTCCCTTGTAACACTGGGTGGGGGGAAGGGCCTGAAGAAGGGAAGAAGGTCCTCCCACATACCTGGCCGTGTCTCACCCAGCCTCTCCAGTCCGTTCCTGGTGCAGAAGGCCAGACTTGTGACCCTTCTGCACCCAACTCACCGGAGAACATCTCTCCCTGGACTGTGTAGCCTCTCTCCACGGCCATCTGCACGAGTCTTTCCAAGGGGATGCCGCTGGGGGGTAGCAAGAGAGTGCCTGCCATCCACAGGGCCACCAGCCCACACCTAGGAGACAGACCCAGCCCCTCAATCCCTAGGTCAGGTCTTTACTGGCCTCCCCCTGCCCTGGAAGGTGGAGAGTGGGGGACAGGATGGCTGCCCTGGGGGAGTTCCCTTCCCCTCTCCAAGGCCACGTAGGGAGACCTGATACTCTTTCATGGCAGAGAGGCTAACCAAGTACTGAAGATGAGGGGGAGGGGGGGGAGATGTCACCTGGGTTTCCAGGATGAGGAGTTGTCAAAGTAGAGTTAGAAATAATGGACCAGGTTCATTTATTCACTCACTTGTTCACTGGTTCCAACTCTGTTTACTGTGCATGTGCCCAGGACCCTGCCCTGGAAAGTTCCCCGTTTCCTTCTCCCCTCCTCCACCCCACCCTCCCCAGGCTGCCGAGATGAAATGAACCCACTCCTGCCACCCTCCTGGGTCAATCCTCATTAAGTGCAGCAAAGGCAGAGGCTGGGGACATGGCCGGCAAGGGGTTGAGGTTCCGGGTTGTGGTACATACTGAGGGCCTTCTTGGATGAGGGAGGGCAGGTCTGCACAGAAGAGGATCCACTGCAAGTCACTTCTGAAACTGAATCAGAGCCAACCGCAGGTCACCCAGGAGCCAGCTCCCAGAGTCCCCCTGAGGTCTGGCTGCAAGAAGTGAAGGGGAAGGATAGAGGCCCAGCAGTCCCCAGGCCCCAGCACAGCTCCTGGCTACTCCAGCTCCGTCACTGACTTCCTTCGGCCCCTGCCCAGCTGTTTCTTCATCTGCCCTCTGTTCCTTCTCTTAGTCACTGAAGGGGCAAAGAGCAGATGTGCACAAGTTTTGCAACTAGGAGCCAAAGTGATTAGAGGGAACTTCTTGAGGAGTGTCTCTATACCCAAACTCGGTGACTTTTCCCCTCTCAAACCTGTTTCTCAGGCTGTTAAATAAGATGAGAATTCCTTAACTCGGCCTGGCCTAAAACCAGGTAACACGCTCGAGGCCTAGAGATCACCTTGATAATGAGTCCTTGCAGGACTATCAGCCCCACCCTCCTCAGAGTGGTGGCCATGCCAATCAATTCTTCCCCCTCCACAGGAGGCCAGGGAGATGCCATGTGCTTAGTTTCTATTTTAAGGCCAGTGAGGGGGCAAGGCTGGGGTGGTGGGAGCACCCTCCCGATGGCAGATGACACACAGCATGGTGTGTCAGTGCACTGCCAGAGTGCAAACGGGGCTCTTCCTCTGCTGAGCATGGTGGCTGACTTCACTGCTATGAGCACCAGTTTCTTCATCTGGAAAATGGGCTAATAGTTCCTACCTCCTGGACTTGCTGGGAGGCTTAAATAAGTATTTAAAGACACAATGCTGGACATTTGCTAGGCACGTAGTAACAGGTGTTCTCATCTGCATTCAATTGTCTCACTATGGTTGGGGCATTTAGGGCAGATTATCAACTTGCCTAGAAAGCTGGAATCCTTTATGCGTTGGACTGGTCACTTCTCCCTCTTCCCCTCAGCCGGGCAGCTGCTCCCTGCGGTCCCCACCGCCCAGCCCTCTCCCCTCCTGCTCGGGTCTCACCACCTCCACTCCCTACGCAGCCTCCCCGCTGAGCAACGCCCTCCATGGCTCTGACCGCAGGGCAGTCTCCGTCCAGCGCACGGCGCTCAATGCCGGCCCTGCCCGCCGGTGAAAGCCCACACCCGCCGCTTCCTCAAAGAGCACCTCTCCATTGCCGACGGGGCCCCTGTCGGCACCTGCTCGCGCACTCCGGGGTCCCCAGGCGGCGCCCCGACTCCCGGGCTGGGCGGGCGCTCGCCAAGGGCTCCCTCGCCAGCCCCTGTGGCGGGGGGAAGGGCCCTCGCTGACTGGGTGCTCGCAGGGCGCGCCGCCGGGAGGGCTGTTTGACCCGAGCGAGCGGGAAACCCCGGGAAGAGAGAGGGAGCCCCGGGGCAGGAGGTTAGGGGAGGCCCGGGCGAGGCGGCGGGCACGGGGCCTACCGGTCCTTGTGCAGCTTCAGGAGCCGCCTCACGTCCTGTCTGCCCGCGGGGGCCGGGCCGGCTCTCTCCAAGGCCGCTCTCAGCAGCGGGCTCCTCTCCAGGCCGAACACGTGGGGGGGCGCGGCCGCCGCGGCGGGCGGGGGCGGGGGCGGCGGCGGGGGCGCAGGGGCCCGGAGACCTGAGGGAGGTGAGGCCGGGGGCGGCGGCGGGACGACGGGGGCCGGGGGTGACGGGGTTCTGGGAGGAGCGACCGGGGGCGCCAGCGGGGAAGAGCACGACGAAGTCACTGTGGAGTCCATGGCTCGGGCTGGGAGGACGGGAGAGAGAATGACCCTTCAAACCGGGCCGGTCTCGGGGATGGAGATGCTGGAGGCGTCAGGACGGAGGTCCGGTCGTGCAAGGCTGCGCGATGGGGTTGAAGGGACCATGGGACTAAGGACGGGACTGACTCCGGCCTGGAGGCTCTGAGGGAAACGGGGCGGGTCCTCAGATTCGGAGCCAGATCTGTGGTACGCAGTCGGGTTGCGAGGCTGAAAGAGGGAGATGTAGATGTTAATGTATTATTCGTCGCTAGGTCTGGAAACGTGGGCTAGTTTTGGGATGTGAAGACCTGGGGTGAGGCACCTAAAGGGCGGGAGTTAGAGGCCTAAAGGGCGGGTAAGAATTTCGGCTCAGCCCCCCTCACAGCCCAGGCCAGAGTTTGGAACCCTCGAGCTGACCTTTGAGTCAGAGGTCAAGAGGTCAGAAGGACACCAGGCAGGAAAAGTGGCCTAGTTGTGGAGAAGGTCTTGGAATCAGAACACAACAGGAAAAGCCTGCGGTGGGATAGGGAAGGCTCCGAGCTCGGAGGCCGTCGGGAGCCGCGATTCCGGTGGGACAGGGAACGGAGTCAGAAAGCACAGCGCACTTCCCTTCCCCAAGATGGCGGCCGCCGCCACAGCCTTTCCCATCCTACGGGGAGGCCTGGCGTGGGTCCCCGCCCCTTTAGCGGCCACGTGACAGCGCAGGCCCGCAGCGGAGAGGCGGGGCTTCCAAAGGACGCCCCCGCAGAGACCGCCGCGAGCCGCGACACTATTGGCCACAAACGCACTCTTCACTGATTGGTCTGAGGGCTTGCGGGGAATGGCGGAGTTCTTCTCCTGAGGCGGGAACCTCAAGTGCCTTTTTGATGGGCAAATCTTGGGTCGAGATCTGTCCCGAGATTTGATTGGCAAAGTCGGGCGAGACTTACTCTGATTGGTCAAGCTACCAAATTTCCGCGCGGGGATTGGCTTGCAGCACGATAAAGGCGGAGCCAGGAGAGAGAGCTTCGCGCTGGGCTTTCAGAAACGCAGAAGCAGCCACTCGCCGGACCTGTAGCTCCACTGGTAAGTAATCGCGGGCGCAGGCGGCCTCTGCGGGCGGGCGGAGCGCTTGGCGCCCGTTTCTTCCCGCACCTCGCGTGGAGAAACGATTTTCCTGCTGCGCGTGGCCAGGGCACCACAAAGTCGCCCCTCCTGTAACTGGCGCTTACATCCGGGTTCTTTTTCCTGGGCAGCCCTGTGAGCGCGTGGGCCAATGGGAATCACCGCTTAGTACGCTCAGGCTATGAGTCGCGTAGAGCATCCTGGGACTCGAAGTAAACCTCGCTATTCCCACTCACCACGCGGGAGAAGTGGTGTCCTGCATTCTCTTTGTTTTCCAAACTGTGCGCCTGTCTTCCCTCCCCGCCTCACCTGACATTCCCGGAAGGAACAGCCCCGGGGAGCCTGTTAAGCCCGCCTTCGGTCAAAGGATTTTGAGAAACCCAGGGCTCAAGTTACCTTTTTCATTCTTTCAGCCTACCGCGGCACCTCCCTCCATGGCAGTTCCCGAAACCCGACCCAACCACACTATTTATATAAACAACCTCAATGAGAAGATCAAGAAGGATGGTGAGTTCTCACAGGAGACCAGACTCCAGGCTATCTCGCACGGGCCGCCCCTCTTTCATCCCCAGCATCTACTTATCTGCTGCAGCCATCTCTAGGCAAAATACTAGTTAACTCCTCCGTCTCTGCACATGCTGCTTCCTCTTGCTTTAACGCTCCCCCCCCC